>JAHLJT010004567.1:2058377-2104404 GCA_031308135.1 Acheta domesticus | reverse complement strand
AAACTAATTATGTGTCGACGAATTACTCGTGAATTTGGTTCAAGAGAACCCTTGTTTATAAGATGAAGGAAATGTGAGCACTACTACAACATCTACTCGCATGTATATAAAGACAAATCGTTAGGAATCTCAAAGAAAAATGTAGAAACCATGGTGGAAAAGATCTTTTCACCATGTTAGAGACGAATCGGGTCCAAGTTTCAGTACATTTAATTCTGATTGGGTTCAAGCAAACTTACGTTCCGCTTACGTTCGTCATTGTGAATGCTTGTTGTTACGTGTAAATTTTACGGCTAAGTTTACAGCATTACGTTACGTTAAGTTTGCATTGTGAATGAGGCCTAACCGAGGATGAGGAAGAACGTGTCCATGGGGCCGTTGGATGACTGTCCGCCCGGAAACCCCTGTTGCGTACCTGCTGAAGGGATAGAAAGAAAATATTCCCTTTGATGTTTTTATTTGTTTAAGGTCGCATCAACTACTAGGTCAATGCGACCACTGTTGGATTTAACCTATGGTGTGAGGATGAAACGATATGGAGATGAAAGGGGGTGAAAGGACCAACAATACAACCATGCCCGAGACGTCACTCCAACCCGCGACCCCTCGGTCCGAGATCACTACGGCACTACTGCTTTGCAGTCGTCACTTTGTTGCATGCATTAGAACATGAAGTCCGAATGCAAAGGCTCAGCTCCGACAGGTCCACCAAAAGAAGCCTTATACCGCTGATTCCAACAACGACAGGAACTGTAGAGCAACTGTATGGGTACGGAAGGGTCCTATTTCGAATGTGATTAGGTTACCATTGTCATAGGTATATAATATTAACATGCTAAACCACCATTCCGGGGAAAGTTTTTGAACGCTCCTCGTATACCCTTTGAATATTAATGAATGCCGGCACGCGCGCATTAAACGGGTGCAGACATTTTCAGCTGACGGGTTGCAAGCGGAAATGTAATAAAACCACATGAATACAACGCCAAACAGGTGTCATTATTGTTCTTGATGTATTCCATGTTTGTAATGTGCTGACAACATAATTGTTAATTTCCAGGAATCAGGATTGTTTATCGTTGTACGATTCTAGCGAGCGGCGGCGCCAATTTCAACCTATTGTTCTCCCAAAAAGATGCTAATAACTATATTGAAGCTTAGTTAACATGAAGACTTTTCACTGTTACCCCACACTGCTTACCCAACACGTCAGGTAGAGTTACAGACCGATTAGTTTACACCCTTCCATAGCTAAAGTGTTTGAAAAATTAGTTTTAAAGACCCGGCTAAACAAATATTTAACAGATATAAAGGCAATACCTGACGCACAGTTTGGCTTCATAGAAAAAACATGCTACCAGCCATCAATTACTAAGAATCAGGGAATTTATAGACTACGCATTTCATCAGGAACAATATGTTATCGCAGTGTTCCTTGACATTGAAAAGGCTTTTGAAAAGCTATAGTATATAGAATTACTATATAAGTTTACAACTAGGCACATGAGAATATCTGTACGATATTAAAAGTTTTCTTTCGGACCGTCACGTTTATGTCAAAATGAATGCTGCACCTACTGTTCAACATTAAATAATTTCAGAAGTACCTCAAGGTTTCTTGTCTTTTCCAGTTCTGTTGAACATTTGCTAATCAGATATACCTAAATTTAATAATATAGAACTAGCGCTCTTTGCAGATAACTCGGCCCTATTTGTATCTCACTCAGATTTCCTTTGCTCTTACGATGTATTGCAAAATGAGCTACAAAAATACCTACAACGGGTAGGGAAATGGAAATACGTATCAATGCAAATAAATGCAAGCCAAAGTATTCACACTAAGAAAAGATCACTTTCAACTTCCATTACAGGTTCAAATTCTTCTATAGAATGCTTACCCGGAAATGTACCAGTTAAATACTGATACTAAAATGTACCAGTTAAATACTGATACTTGATACTAAATTAACATGGAAAGGCCATAGAAAAACGATTCCAAATAAAATATATATGACAATGTCGAACTTTATCCCCTTCTGAGTTCAAAATTTTCCTTAAGTATAGAATGCGGATATAACTACAAGTCATCTTAAGACCGTTACTAACCTATGCCTGCCCTATATGGTATAATGCAGCTGTGAACCATATAAAGAAACTACAAGTAATACAAAATAAAATGCTTTACGCAGAATAACCAAAAGCTCCGTGGTATATCAGCAATAACCAACTTCACAGAGAGTTAAAACTAGAACGGATCAAAGATTTTATTATAAATTTCCCGATCATTCTTTGAATCCCTAAAACATACCCTCTGTGGCAGCCCCTATTTTCATGAGGAAGCACGTACCAAAACCCCAAGAAAGAATCAGATCACGCTACCCAAAAGATGATTTACAACCTCTGTAATCAAGTAAATCCAAATTATTTCAAAATTTTCCAAACATTTGGTTAAACAAAAAAGAAAAAAAAGAAACAGTTTATCAGTTAGGTATTTTAAATTATGAATATGCAGAATTAGGCCACATTACAACAATAATTAGGAATGGTCTAAACCTGAATCAAATCTATTTATTAAGTACCCTGAAAGGCAGCATTGACGAACAGGTGAATAAAATTTTTAAAAAAGGTATCGTTTGAATACTTAAATAACTAGCGAATTATTAAAATAAATGCAAGTGAATGTGCAGAAATAAAAAGGTATGAATTTTTACATCATTTTTATCATTTGATCAAACCGATGAAGATTTAAATGTGCACTTCATTTTCAACTCAATAATATACTTCGTTTTTCTTTCTTGGCGCACGGTGCTGTGTCATCAAAATGGAATATCTCACGGTATTTCGCGTCGTTATCCGATACTGTCGCGATCATGGCGACTCCTAGCGGCACAACCGAGAACGACGTGAAATACAGTGTGATATTCCATTTTATTGACACACCCCCGTGCGCCAAGAAAAAAAAAACAAAGTATAGTTAGAAGTGTACGATAAACAAAGGAATGAGGATGATTTACAGAACGAGGAAGGAGAAATGTCTCATGTCATAAGACGTAAATTAGAAAGAGTAGAAATGTTTATTGGTTTTTTAATGGAACGGAGAAAACGAAGGAGGGGAGCGCTCAGTTGCGCTTGCCGCCCAGGATGTAGTCCGCCCAGGTGCAGGTTCTCGAGCGTGTTCTCGAAGGCGGAGCGCACCGCCACCTCCACCACGTCCACGATCAGCCCCTTGAAGATGAGCGTGACGGTGTTGATGATGCCGTTGGTGATGAAGTCCAGGATGCCCGCGGGACTCCACGTGCACGGTCAGGGCGCCTGCGGCCGAGCGCAAGAGGAAGCGTCAAGCGAGTCTCCAGCACATCAAATCTACCTTTCTCTACCAGCTACTCCAGAATGTACACATTTCCGCACGTTATCGGACGCCAAATCCACAAGCCGCGCAAGAATGATATTCTCGGGCGCAAGAACGATATTCTCGCGCGGCTATGGATTCACCGCATTCGTGTTAGTTGATTATACACGACCGGAAGGTTCTCGCGGTCGCCTACAGAGGCGCTGCGTGGTCTGCCGCGGAAGGGTTGTAATTGTTGTCAGACAGGTGAACCACGAAACAGTATGGAGAACATTAAGTATTCTGTAGCCCTTCTGTAAGGTTAAGGCGCCCATTTAATATTTTAAAAACATTCATTACAAACTGGTGGAGAAAAAATATTCTACTCGCGTAGAATGGCTATTATTTACTCGTAGAAATTCCGACACTTGCTCCTATGTCGCTCATGTCGTTAACATCAACTCGTGAATAATTGCTTATCATTCTAGGCTCATTGAAGAATATACTATTCGCGAATGGACGGTCACAAACTTTTTACTTTCTCTTATAACGTATTACTCGTTCACTTTACATTTGCAGACGGAGCGCTGCGATCTGTTTACATGAGGTCACCGCCGACTGAATGAGAAACGCGCGTCTGCAGTAGACACTGACCGTTTAATATGATATAGATGGCGGTGAGCAGCACACACAACCCCGGCGGGGGAAGAACATAACCATTAAGCAGTAGATAAGTGCAAAGAAGAAATAAAAATATTGTGCGTGAATGTTGTGAATAGCGTGTGGTGTGATCTATTTTATTGTATATTATCTTAATCATTTAAGAGTGCGACTCCAGCTCACTGTCAAAAAGGCATAATTCGTCAGCTGTGTCTGTAGCGCTTGTGCTGCCTTCGGAGACAGTTGATTGGTCAGATATTGTTGACATCGGGGCCATTCGTGTATTCTCGGTTGTGTTCGGGCCTTCACTTTCAAAACAACGTTAGTTCCATAATTCTGCCGTCTGCAAATGTAAAGTGAACGAGTAATAAGTATATACGGAGAGATGTCTTTAAATGCTATTTTCTATACGTCAGTAGCCAAATAAATTAAGTTTATTTGAATAAGTTCGGCAACCTTTTCCTTTTATGATTTTCCCTGTGAATACCTTGCTCTGAATTTCACTTTCAACGCGCTCTAACAACCCGATTTAAAGGCTAATTTTAAGAATTTGTGACAGGCTTTCTGTCCTTTAACGACGCCCAAAAAAATAAACAAAAATCATTTACAAATTTTAGGACTTTGAGTCTGACCAAATGGATCGAAGAATATTTATTTTGAGATAATTGAGGTACTGTGGTCTCTCATCTAAAAAACAGAAAGCAGTTAGACCTATTGTTTCTCTACATTACGACTATAGTCCGTGTACTGGCCTGGGTATTCTGAAAGTACCAATTTACATGAAAACTTGTTGGTGCTAATGTTAAATTATTTCGACGACTATACGGTATTACAAATAATGAAAAACGCCAAATTTCCTTAATGAAGAAATTGAAATACTCACCCAGTGTTCGTAAAATGTACATCTTGCAACATAAATGTTCAAGAGTTTCGATGTACGACAATAAAAATCGATAAAGAATCTGGAAGCTTCTTCAGTTTACCATGACGGAACCCTTTTGGCCCAATGTTCATGATCTGGGCGCGGAAGTCGTACGACATCTGTAAAATTACCAATGGGTTATAAAATGTGCGAGAAGTTATTCTCAATTTAACAGTGAGTACGTTTTAGAGAATATATCAAGCAGTCATTACGTATTTTGGAAAAATCAAAATTTGATTCAAATTGCATCGAATGATTGATTGGTATTTCGAGGCCTCTGAGTATCCAACAGGTCTACCGACATGGTGTGTATTGTAGTGCGTGTAAGTGTGTGTGTGTGTGTACAAGTAAAGGGTGAGGTAACGACAAGGAAGAGGAAGTAAAGATCCCGTTTGTTAAGGTACTGCTCCGGCATTCGTGTGGTGTTGTTGCGGAGGAAACCACGGCAAACTATCGATCAGAGCACCCAGCCGCCATAATTCTCTAGACAGCTGAATTCGACCTAGTAATGTAGCTAGTGTCGAAAATCCTGCCACTGTCCAGATTCGAACCCTAGGACCTCTCATGCAAAGGCAGAGACATCAATGGATGTCATAAGCCTATCATGTATGGTGGTAAAATTGCACAGAACGACTAATGGTTTAAATGACTTCAGAAAGGTCATTTTGATTGTCAAGACCGCATTCATAAATGGGTCATTTCGATCAAGAACTTTAAAAAAAGTTGGGTGAGAAAAATGAAAAATGTGTTTTTGTTATGTAGTGTCGGTAAATAGGCACTAAGGCCCGTCGGAACGGCCGTTAAAATGCTGAGAGTCCATTAAAATATTTTAGAGGACTCTCGGGTTTAGATTTTACCAGTGCTTTATAAATCTTTGGATAAACATGTGCCTTTTGTCCCACTTCGTCATTTCATGTTCATTTAGTCCCCATGTCCCATTCGTCCCACTTGTCCCTCTTTTCCGTTTACCTCCTTATCTCATTTGTCCTCTTGTCGCATTTTGTCTCCTGTCCCATTTTTCCCTTGCGCCATTTTGTCCCGATTGTCTTTCTTCGTCCCCTTACCCCGTGTGGTCCCTTTGTTCCATTATCCCACTGTCTAATTCGTTCCCTTTCCGCATTTTGTCCCTTTTCTCCTCTTTTTCAAGTTTTTTCCATTTGTCCCCATTATCCCATTTTGTTCCCTTTGCCCTCATTCGTCCTCGTTTCCCCTCCCCGCTTTGTCCCACGTGCCCCCCTTTGTCCCCCTTTGTTATTTTGGTCCTTCCGCGCACTGCGAATGTTATTTAAAACCGCTACCAAGGCCCGGTATCAATACCCTTGCTACAGAAAATCGAGAGCAAATGACAAATTCTTAAACTCAATGAAAGTGTTAAAATGTTATTTTAAATAGCTGAATAACTAAAAATAACAAAAAAAAAAATTGTAAATGAACCACACCCTCTATTAGTCTTTAACGACTTTTTACGTAAACAACTATTATGCAGAAAATCCGCGTGGCCGAGATCGCTAAGGCAGTAGTGTCGTAGCGATGTCGGACCCAAGATCGCGGGTTCGAGTCCCTCCTCGGGCATGGTTGTACTTGTGTTCCGTCCTTTCACCCCCTGGCATCACCATATCATTAATAACGTAAAATCCAATATGGTCGTTAATGACCTTGATGTTAATGCGACTTAAAATAACAACAAAAGAAAACAAAAAACAACTATTAGGCATCGTGTAAGAGTAAAAAGGTCTGTCGTGTGCAACATGGGTGGTGGAGACGCGCGCCCACAATCCCTGAAGTGGCGTGATGAGGCCCGAACGGAATTGAAATTGAATTGAGTGGAGTACCTGTACGCTGTCGAAGCGCGAGCTCGAAGCGCACGTCGAGCAGCTTGTGGTCGTAGGAGAGCGTTGGCGTCGTTGCGGCGCACCAGGTGCGACAGGTTGATCATCCAGCCCTTGGTCAGCTCCAGCTCGCCGTGCCAGCGGATGCCGATCAGGTCTTTCTTGCGCGCACCCAGCACGACACTCACATGAGGGCACTTTCAATGAGACACTTCCAACGTTTCGAACACAACGGTCATTTTCTCCCTTCATCTAGGTCCCTCCTAGTTGGGACCTAGTTGAAGGGAGTCAGTCTTCTTTCAAGTAGGTCCCTACTATTCGGGAGTTAGAGGGATCTAGTTGAAGGGAGTCAGTCTTCTTTTAACTAGGTCCGTCCTATTGGAACCTAGAGGGACCTAGTTGAAAGGTGTCAGTCTTCGTTTCAACTAGGTCCCTCCTAGTGTGGGACCTTGAGGGACCTAGTTGAAGGGAGAGGGTGACCGTTGTGTTTGAAATGTTGCACGACATGTACGACATGACATATGAGCAACAAACATACATCAAATACTAAATAAATATTGTTTGTTCTCCCAATCATTTGGCAGGAGTTCTTATTGTAGAAAAACAGTTATTTTAAAGTCATGCTATTCTAAAATTACGTTTTGTGTCATGTGACGTTTTGTATAGGTGTCGTAAGAAGGAAACGACAAACTTAAAAGCTTTACTAAATGGCTTGTCTAATTTTGCATGTCAACTGCCAAGAAACGATTCAATGTAAACGTTTAACTTATAAAAGTTACCAGAAGTCGTAGAAAAAAGTACCGTATGAAACTCGATGTATGGGTATTAATACCTCGTGTGAAGTTTACGATACGAGCTTGTTTCATCGTTTGTATCGTAATATCACACTCGTGTTTTAAATACCCATCATTAGATCATCGTTTTGTAATGCACTAATTTCAAATTTGTACAAATGCAATAAAGCAACGTTCTAAACGAGTTGCCTATGCTTTTTTGTATACCTTTTATGAATTTATAAAAGAATCAACATTAATTTTTGAAAACGACTGTCGTGTGTCGAGACGTGTGCGAGAAAACGGTAGTCGGCTGTGGGTTTTATGGCCACCTAACCATTGGCTCATTGCGATTCGCTGAGTGTGTGATGTCGCAATTATTCGTGCCATAAACGACTAACACTTCATAAATACGTCATAATCTGTGCCATAAAATGCCATTTTATGAACGATTTCTTGCAACGGAAGAGATTACAACGCTGGTATAAAAATATTAATTCAAAATCACCTACAAGAATGCTATTGAACCTCATTGATAAAGAATTCCTCTTATTATTTCGTTGGAAGGTACATTTATAACTGCTATGTAGAATGTAGCATTTTGTGAATGCAAGGGGCGTTTTTGGATTCCAGCACTACAAACTTTTTCATTACAAGAAATTGTTCATAAAATGACATCTTATGGCACGGATGATGACGTATTTGTCATTTATTGCACGAATCACACATCCTCATCACACGGGTTCGTAGGCTTCCGCACCGGAGTCATTGTATTCTTGGCTGTCCGGGATGAGCCGCGTCCGAGGCAATGGATCTGACGTTTCGGCCATCTTGCTGTGGCCTTCTTCAGAGCTAACGCTAAACTGCTCTATATAATGCGACACGCTAGTCTCTCGGCAGCAGTTTAACTCTGAAGAAGGCCACAGCAAGATGGCCGAAACGTCAGATCCATTGACTCAGACGTGGCTCATCCCGGACAGCCAAGAATACAAATCCTCATCACACATTCTGCCAGTCGCAGCGAGAAAATCGTGGAAAGATAGGTAGCGATTAACCGAACAGCCGACCACCGTTTTTTCGCACAGATGTATAATGCTATTTAAAAAAATGTAGCGAATGCAACTCGTTTATAATGTTGCTTTATTGCATTTGCACACAACTTTGAAACCTCGCTCTTAAAGACGCTAATTTTGAAAATATATGTACACAAGCAAAAAAGCTCAACATTATAAAGTAGTTAAATAATGTACTATTGTTTCTTTTCACGTGTTTTGTTTGTGGTGGTTTCAAGTGAGATGCACTTGTGCGTTTTGGCAGAATACTTACCACACTGAAACCGCTCTCTTGATCGGGTAACGGCATCGGATCCAGTCCATTCAAAATGAAGAACTGAGAAATTTGTCCAGTTAATGTGTCGAAGTATTCGTTCATGTTGGCAGTGGATCGTGTCTGAGGATTCCTGCGGAAACATTAAATGGTGATCAAATTCACGAACTTCTTAATTGTCTTCGCGACCGTCCTCGCATGAAGCAGCTAGTTTCTTTTGTTTATTTTTCCTGTTCAGCAAATTGCTTTCCTGGGCGTTTAAAATAGTAAAAACAATATCATTCTTAACAAATCTCAGACAAGATTATTAAGCATCGGCCAACAATTCTTGTAGCAAGTTAATGCAAATTACAGTAAGCTCTCATTAACACGATTGTCATATTGCCGCATTTTTGCAATTGAGACACAAGTCAGAGCATTATTCTCTGACTTCTTGCAGTTCCTTTTTTTGCAGCTTTAGGAGCATTTGCCGGAAGCACACTTCGATAAAACTGAGGGAGCAGATGGTACTGACAATTTGTTGTCCATTCCCACTTCAGGATTGTTTCAATGTATAACCATTGCTGAACCTGATGTAAAACTCTAAAAAGTATTGCTGTACTGCAGCTACACGTGGTGGTGGTGCAACAACGTTTGCCATGTAAATGAAGGCAGATTTCAGTTACAAGGCAACTTGTAACCTTCTCCTAACCATGGAAAAAATTAAATAAAAAATTGGAGTGATTGAGGAAATGGTTTTTAAAATAATTTGCGCCAACTTCAAACAAAAATTACTCAAATAGTAGTCGTTGTTTCTAATAACTGTCCATTACCTTCTTTAAAAATCAATTTTTAGAACATATTTTATTTAAAACAAAACCTCTAACGTCAATATTGGAGTTTTGCAATGTTAACACTTTGCAATTTTTGAAAATACAAATAAATTGAAATATAAACTTTAAAAGGTATTGAAAAGTTAGTCCTGAGCCCATAGTGTAATACCCGTGAAGAGAGCCTACCATACTTTTCGGACGAAACGACGAGAGAATCAATAATCAGAACCGAATTTACGTTACATTTTTTAGGTCATCACTCTTCTGGTAGTGTAATCTAATGATATCTCGACAATTGTTTCTAAATGAATGAATAAATAAGAAAGGGCCATGTCTTTTAGAAAACTTTAATCATCCGTATTTAAGTGTAGTTTTCAAAAAGCTTTGCAAATGCACCGTCACCTAGTAATTTTGCTTCGACTTTGCACATCAGAGTAAATAACAAAAGCACAGTTGAAATGTGCCAAGAGGTTTCGGAAGTAAAATATTCAGTGTGGAGAATTATTTTTCTACATTATGCTATATCTGAATTTCCGCTGAATTTTAAAACGTACAAGTGTATTAGGATACGGGAAAAGATAATCTACGAGTGCCGTGGTGGATCCAGTGGAGACCATGCCACGAGCGGGAGTCCGTGGCACGAGTGCCACGACGAAATCGCTGCACGCAGTTCATTACACCACCACCAGAGACAACGCCATCCCTATTGTGAAACGGCGGGGTTATACTAGTAGTTCCCTTCCCCGACGCTAGTGGCGCTCGTGGCATGCTACGGTGCCACGAAGCGTGCCACTGCCACCTTGACCCGCTGGCCTAGAGTTTTCGTTTGTTTCCTGTTTTCTTTGTCAGAATTGATTTAAATATTTGTTTATGTTCGAATTATGTAATTATTTAAAAACAATATTGTATAGTATCATATATTACACTACAAAAATAATATACAACATAACAAACATGTTTATTATTGAACGAAATTCTACGAAGGCCCCCTCCAAAGAGGTGGGCTGCGTGGAGCAACGGAGGTGGTTCGGAGCGCGCAGTACCTGGCGACGGCCCCCGCCTCGGGGGCGGCGGCGGCGGCGGCGGCCAGGAGGAGCACGGTGGCGGCGGTGAGGGCCCTCATGGTGATCGTCTGCGCGCCGGCAGCGCCGCCCGACCCTCATATACTCGGCCCTCGGGCGCTCGGCGCGCGTCATTGTCTGCCACAAGAGGCCCCTCGAGGGCCCTGCTCTCCACTGCGCGCGGCCAATCGACGACGCTTCGGCTCCGCAGGTGATGGCGGCGTCAGATAAACGAGTGGGAAAACAAACACAATCATTTCGAACGCAAAAGAGCTTTCGTTTTCTCAGGGTTATCTCCGTGCTGATATGCTTATTAGTTGATTGTCTAAAAATATCCGACTTCGTAGTATTGCTACTATCGTATTTAATTATTTATTAAGTCATGTTATTTAATTATTTATATTCGTAATTTATCATTTCAACCAAAATTATTCTAATGCACATTCCTCGTCTTCATTTGCACATTCAAAAATTGGAGTTCCTAAACTTGAATTTGTTGAATCTGTTTCATTATCCTACGTGAACAACCACAACTATATTGCAAGCAGCTAACTTTAAGCTAAGAATTTTGTTTTTTCGCTAATCATATGCGAGTTTGCGCTGTATAATCGTGTCGTGAGATGTGCAATTTTCAATTTTGTGTTACTCGAAAACCAGCTTCTCGGAATTCGTAATATTAGGTGTCATCGTGTTTCTCGGCCTTCTGATCACTGTGGTATTGTCCGTGTGCAGGTATTCAGCGACACATTACACTATAGATATGTCTACTGCCAGGGCGTCTCCTCCAATCTAATCAACAGAAGGCGATTACTAGCGTTATGAGCCACAAGCCCTAGGGATGAAGGGTGGGTAACACAAGAAGGGGCACTGATAGTAAAGGGTAGCCGCTGCCGGCTATTACGAAGATATTTCCTTCTAAGGTGAACCATGGATGAGAAAGGACGCTTTCTAGACGAGTGATAAGGCATCCAAGTGAGAGAATGGCAGTACAAAAATCGTGCTTACAAGATCAGCCAGTTTGGAGCACCAGTGGTATATTGAGCAGAATAGTTTTTGTGTAAGAAGTAAATTTAAGTGCATTTTGGGGCCAAAAACGCACGCGGTGGTGATTGCAGAGGCGAATCGTCAATCCGCGAATATATTTAGACGAAAATAGACAAGAGTGTTATAACGGTTCTCAATGTGTACTATATAGTGCAGACCTGCACAGCATTTTGCACTTTCACTGACCTCAGGAGCTGCGTGCGGGCAACTCGGGTGCAAATGAGAAAATCGATGAAGGGTGGGGATGAGACCCAATCTAGGAGTGGGGACCACCAATCAGAATGCGCAATTCGAAAGATAGCGCGTAAATTTAAAGAGCAATCGGCAAGAACATGAAGGTCATATACAGTTCAAGCAATATTCTCTTTTGTAATATATTGCAAATGTTTGTTCTCGATATATGACAGGGCGAAATATGAAACTACAACGAATTACACATATTAGATTTCGACACCAAGTATTATAATTGCTTGTAGGTCTGATAATGTAATTCGCTTTGCTACGATGTAATCACAATTTAGTGTTGTGCTAAACACAAAATCTTGATACTGAATTGTTTTTGTTTGATGATGACAGCGATAAACTATTTTTTATTAACTATGTTTAATTGAATAAGACGGTTCTCTCAAAGCAAAAACATATTGTTCTTAAAAAAATCATGATTATTTTCTGTTCTAATTTCTGACAAGAGTGTAGAGTCGTTTACGAGATAGTATAAAAATATAAAGCCCTTTGCATTCTATTTAACCAATACCCATGATTATCTTATGATTGTCCGTAACATATAGTGACAGACGTTTGCTCGTTGATCTTTTTTATTCAGTTGCATAATGGGGAAAAATGGTCACAAATGTGCTATTAAACATTACCCTTCTTGGAATTGCCACATATTCTATTTTTATGTCAATTTTGATGTGAGAGATTGCTCTCATGATTTTGTTCATTTTTCTATGATTTGGAGATTATAACATTCCTGGTAAACAATCAATTATTAAATTGCAATTTTTGTTAGATAGAATTAATAATAATTTTTCTTATATATAAGCATATATTTTAAAGCTATTGCTTTAAAATAATGCTTAAGAATCACAATGGGCATGTTATTTTCTTTAAAAAAATTAGAAAATGAAAATACATACAGTGATGGATACAAAGGTAGATATACAGTAGTGCACAGAACGTAAACAGTGAAATATGACCCTGGTAACTTGAAATACTAGACATAATCCATTTAAACAAATGGGCATTTAATTTTTAAGCATGGATCATTATTAGAGGCCCAGGCATTCAATCTACGCGCCGCGTCGTGCAACGTCAGACTTCTCCCCTCCCTGCAAAGCTTCCTACTCCCCACTACTTGCACTTTCGGCGCTGCTACGGGCAGACGATCGGCTCGCAAGTGCAGAATGCCCGCGGCAGCAGGCGTTGTGCAGGTCTGATATAGTGTAACCTATTTTTTTTTCAATACGACCGTCGTAGTATTGTAGCTCTGTGGTTAGTATTACTACGATAAAAAAGAAAAGAATGAAGTCATATCCACACAAACTCATGTAATTAAATTCTACGTAACTCATGTCACTAGCTACAGAACAAACAACGTAAAAATAAATTAGCGTGCTCTTTATCATCAAATTCATTAGAAATCTCATCAAGTAACTCTACATAGACACACTATCGCACAAAAAGACAATCCTAAACCAGACATAATTTGTCACTAACAAAAAAATCATAAACAGTTTCATTAATGTCTAATGTGCATCAATCAAGTAGTTTCATTTGCATCTCATTCCTTCTAAGTATAATTTCTTCCCAAGAACACATTACTTCAAGCGAAGGTTGATAATTGCTGTTACTGAATTATTTGGCTTTTACCGCTGACTTTTTTATACATTAACTTGTGTCATTACTCGTAAAACCTTTACATAATTGAACAATAGTAAAATATCTGCGTGCATCTAATTACATTAGTCTGACTTGTATTCGTACGTTATAACTCGACCAAGCGAAGAATGAAGGCTGCGATTGCGGCGCGTCCGTGAACTAACAGTGAAAACAACGGGTCTGTACAGTCAGTTTAGCTAAAAAAAAATGTTTTCAGGAGCGGGAAGCGAGTTCAGAGACTGCTTCTACGGAATCGCCATGGCCTCCTTCATAGATGTTGTAAATCAGCTGATACAATATAACTTCAGAGACACATTAAACAAGATTTGAACCGACTGTTTTATGCTTGTTTTAGTTGCTTAGTTTTACTAAGTTGCTTTTTTTTTACTTTCCACCGTTCTAGTACAAGACTATAATAAAAAGTTCTATTTATATTGAATTTTTAATACTTATTCATTGAATTTAAACATTTTGTATTTTCCTTCATTCATCTTTTTTTCCATAGGCTTTACGCGGTTTGTTAGTGTATGCAATAAAGTACCAAAACATTAAGTTTATTGTCATAAGTATCTATAATATTCTTCATTATGGAGGTAGTTACCTCTTACATAAAATAATTTTATTTGGTATATATTATGAGAAACTACTTAAGTTAAAATAAACGATTTATATGAATGTTACTGCTCATCGAAAGAATTAGTTTCAAAATTTTGAATCGTTTTGCAGAGAAAAGTATACTTTTATTTCTTCCAACCATGAGGTTCAGGCATGTCCAATATAGTTAAAATATTAATTGGGAAGATACTAGATTTGCAACGAAATAAATCGCGCTTTCTTTGGCAATAGTTTGCACGGTCCCATTTTAATTTTGAATTGAGTATCCTTGTTTCTTCGTCTCTGACGTTTCGGTTGTAAACACAGACGGTGGCGCGCTCCTGTAAACATCATTCTCAACTTGGTCGAGCTATACCAATCGTTCTATTTACTCAACAAAACAAATTCACAAATATCCGAGAACTCGACCCAATTATCAAAAGTTCCCGCATTATTGAATACTATGCTAACGAATGAGAAACCAGTAACTAATCATAAGCACGTTTAAAGTATAAATCATGTTAAGATTTGGTAGGAAAGGGTGTGGTGTTTACATTGACATCATTATAGAAAATAGATACGAGGTGTTGTTTTGTCGTAGATTTTTATTCCTCCAGGAAGCTTTGCGGCCATCTTCAGTGCGATTCTGAGGTGGCCGGGGGGGCCGCTGTCTTGTCTGAATCGAGGCCCCAGCCGCCTCAGAAACGCACTGCAGATGACCGCAATACGACCGAAAAAGCTTTCTGGAGAAATAAAAACCTACGAAAAACAACCCCTCGTATCTATTTCCATTTAAGATCAACGCGGGAACAATGTCATTTCAACAAAACTTGGTATTATTTATTACAGAATAATTACAATGGGAAAATGAATCCACCAGGGGGTAAGACACCCCTAGAGTGAGTGGGAAAGGAGTGATATTTACAAACAAAATCATCATGCAACCCGCAATACATACATATCTTGTAATGCACTGTGGTCGAAGCAGACGAGGATGTTTAATACACGATTGTTATAAATAAACCCCAGGTCAACGCCGATTTTTCACTCGATGAAATGTAAGTAAATGGCGAATATGTGCATTGCCATTGCAGTGCGATGTGGATAAGGTGTGTTTCTTTCTTATTTCAGTATAAGCCTGTTAATGCTTGCGTTATCGGAAATAAGGGGATAAAGTCCCGTGTACGAAATTTTCTGATGTTTCTTATTCATTATCCACATTAAATTAATTACTGTGTTCAATACAATAAGAAAAGGCTTCTAGGGCTTCCTCTTGGGCGCAACTTTGAAGGATAAATGAAATGCTATTCGCAGCCTCGTCAGTTTCAGAGGAATTGCCACATGCATGCTCAGAACTATGTTTGCCAAGAGAAGATCAGATCAGATTTTCTGCAGCTGCCATTTGATCAGCATGCCATGTTGATTTTATGAAGTGAGAGTTCTTACGGTGCATTTCATATTATTTTAATTAGGCACGCGTGTGCTGGAGAACCAGCACAAATCCTAAAGAATTGTTTGTCTTCCCAAACATGGCGTGATGGTAGGTGCGACATCATTGTTTGCGGGCTGCATCATATGTGCATTTATGACAAGACAAAACTTAGGATTTATCATCGTCTTTGAAAGTACCTGGTAGCAGAGATCCAGTGTTCCCGTCATTACCTGTTCATCGTACTAATTGACAAAAATATTTCATCTGCTTCAGCAATATGTTCTGTTGTAGTTTCTGCCTGATTAAACAGAATATTTCAGACAAATCACTGTTTCCACTGTAGAATATTTCCTTCTATGTGTAGGCTAGGTAAATGTATCACATCCAACTAAAAACATTAAGGCAAAAGCATGTGTTTTTGGTCATATTTGAATGATTTTGATGACTGAGAATTGTCTCTTATTCTAGAAATCAATGTCTTGATAAGAAACTAGTTCTGTTAGTAAAATCAGTAAATTCACAACTTCACTATCAGACTCAAGCACTATATTGCAGTATTTACTATCGTGACTTTTCTGTCAAACACTGTTAACAGTAAATTTCTCCATTCTTTATGGAAACTGTTGAAAAGCAATTTTATTATGGATTTTGAAACCAGGAATATCGTTTTTTTCTGAAGACAATCCCACATTTCAGTAAATTATTATGGTGCTTAAAACACTGTTCCCTCGGTGAAGGGTACATTCTAGCACCAAACATCGGGCCGATGCACGACCAATGGCTTCCAAGGGGTGCGGCAGATGAGACTTCTTTTTTGTGTTGTGACATGATAATTGAAGCTGAAATTTGTTGGCGTTGCTGACTACACCTAACAATAAGACTGGAGGCAAGTTGTACGTGAAGGAAGGATGCAGAGACGAGACAATTTTTTATCAGAAGTCGTACGCTCACCGTCGTGGATGACGCATGGGCGAAAGTTTAAATACTGTCAATTGAAAAGGATTCTAGAATATACATATCAGTAATGTATTTTCCTCCGCAATCTTACAGATTCATTAAAAATTTGATGAAATAGTCATTTACATAACGAGGGGTTTAAGTAGGACTTTATTCGCGAGGGAAAACAGTTGTGTGTTTCAAGCTTGGCAGCGCGAGGGACATCATTCTCCCTAGTGAATTGTATTATTATTGTTATTATTATACAACATTGTTTTTCTCGGTATTCGCCGAATATATATTTGACTTTGTGTCGGGTTAGTAACCAAGACAAAGGCCAATTCATGTTTCCTCGTAATTTAGGAATTTTCCTCCAATCCTGCATGTGTTTAAGATTATTGACTTTTGCATCATTTTGAAAGTATATTTTGGCATTTGAATAAGTTCCCAGATATTTATGGATGTTATTTGGTACAACTCCTGTGCATGAAATGACCAGAGGAATAATATGGACTTTTTGGAGATGCCATAGTGCCTTGACTTCTGCTGCTAGTTCTGTGTACTTCGTATTTTTTTCTGCGTGTGCTGTTTGAAGATTTGCTGTTTGTGGAATAGTGATGTCAATCAAGTAGCCAATCTTTTGCCGGTTTTCTATGAAGGTTATGTCAGGTCTGTTGTGATGAACGGTTTTATCTGTAATAATTTCTCTGTCATAGTACAGCTTATAGTTTGAACTTTTCAAGTACTGAATCGGGAACATATTTGTAATATGGACAGGTGGTTTCTTGTAGTTTGGATTGTCACCGCCAGTTTCTGGTGGATAATATTTGCAACTTGATTGTGCCTATAGGTGTAATCTGTGTGGGCCATTAATTTGCATCCTGATGTGATGTGCTGTATGCTCTCAACTGTTATATGACATTTCCTACATTTGTCATCTATTGCTTGTTTGAGGAAATGTTTTCTGTAACTTTTAGTGTTGATCACTTGATTCTGTATGGCAACCATGGACCCTTCTGTTTCGCCAAATAGATCACCATATTTTACCCAAGTGTTTGTGGCTTTTGAGTCTGGGGAGGACATCATTCTCCCTAGTGAATTATATTATTATTGTTATTATTGTTATTATTATTATTATTATCATTATTATTATTATTATTATTAGCCTACAACATCCCATGAAGGTCAAAGGCCTCCTGCTGTAGCAGGGTTACAGTAGGTTGATATTTGTAAAATCAAAGACTAATTCTGCTTGGAAGCATCATCTTTTTGCTGTTCGAATCGCAGTTGTGTCCATGTTGTTCTGTCTTGTGTCAGTCTCGTCCAGGTGGGACCAGCTACCTTGCTTAGCTCGTCTGCCCATCTTCTTCTGTCTCCCTTGGTTCCTCCAGCCATAATGAGGGTCTCAGGTTGTTGCAACGTACGCCCATCGCCTTTGGTCTTGTGTAATGTGTGCTCGCCCAATACCATATACTAACTTTGGCTTGCTGTACTGCATATTTGATTTTGGACTTTTTCCTAATTTCCATGAATGGTATTTTGTCTAAGAGCAAAATGTTTAACATTTTTCATTCCATTTTCCTCTGGCATCGTTGTACCCATTTTATTTGTGCTACTGTTAAGGACCATGTTTGTTGTCTGTAAAGCAATACAGGCAAGATACACAAGTCCATTATTATCTTCTTGGTTTTGAGATTTATCTTTTTATTTAGCAGTGTGAAGGAGAGGCTCCAAAATGTTCTGCATGCTAATTTAATTGTTCTAACTTATCTCCTCTTCGTGTAAATGATACTAGCTGGCCCAAGTGGACATATTCTTGGACGTAATATATGCTACTGTTGTTCACCATTATTACTTTAGGTTCACTGTTACTCATTATTTTAATTTTCGATAAGTTCATTTGTAAACCGACCTCAGTGCATCTTGCGTTTACATCGCATAGCATTTCTTTCATAGTTTCAGGCGATTTATAAAATAGAGCAATATCGTCTGCAAAATGGAGGTTTGTTAACCGCCGTCCGTTGATATTTACACCTGCTGTTTTGACCAATTTATTTTCCCCAAACACATTTCAAGCAGACTATTAAATAATTTAGGGGAAATTAGGTCCCCGTCTCACTCCTCTCTCAATTCAAAATATTTCTCTTTCCTGATCTGTTCTTACTTGTGCTTGGCCGTGGGCCCAGTGAATTAAGCTCAGGTAAACCCCATGCCATATATATAACTTTCTTTTTAAACAATATTTCTTTGTGCTCCCACCTATGCCATAAAGCACGAAGAAGTACAGTAGACGGCGGGCATCCTTCTGGGGGTCATCTTTAGGTGGCTTTGATTTCAGCTGGTTTGCATTCTGCATGGAAGAACGAGGAATTTTTGAATCAGACAAACGATACATATTATTTACACTCTGAAGATGAAGATCATAAAATTCTTAACGATATCATGAAAGAAGCAGAATGTGATGTTTCAAAATTATTCTTTAAAAAATCGAGGCATATCTACCAAAAAGTGTGCAAATGTTTCTGCAAATGGAGAAAGAAAGTAAGGAAAGTTTCAGAAGAAGTTATACTTGCGTACTTTAACAATAAATGGGAAATATACAAGTCTTCGTCATTTTAGAGGTATTATTCAATGGTGAGGACAACGTTATGTCACGGAAAATGTTGATATATCTCTAAGTACGTACGTATTTTTCCAGGAAAAATTGCTGACGATACGTGTTCAATGCTTTTATTGATATTGAGTGTTATTAGCCACGTGTCCTTCAATATAATCTTAAAACCATCTCATTTAGAGAAAAAATCATGTAAACAAGAAACACTAAATGTATTTCTTAGAATAAGTGTACCTGTACATCATCTTTAGCATCAGCACAATTGTTTCAATTACTTTTAACAGCCACCAGGCGCAAAAGGGGTGTTCTGTTCCAGTTTGCTGCGTTAGATCGATAGAACAGTACAATATTACGAAAAAGTACAATTATTATAATATTGTCTAACCGATTCGTTCAATACGAGAAAAACTGAGCCGAGTTCTAGCACCACTAGTTTACGAGTTGAACCACCAAGACATCTGCAAAACCAAACAACGCAGTAGGTACTTCACTTTAATGTTCATAGGTCAAGTGATACTAGATCAGCTCATAAACACGACCTTGGGAGATGATCATGATACACTGATTAGCAAAAAATAAGTCTCTTGTGAAAGGTATCATGACCTCCGAATGTTTTGCTTTCAAGGCAAGGATAAACCTATTATAGGTTAAAGGTGAATACTTTTATTTTGGGTATAAAAATATGCGAACAAAATATACGAGAGCAAACCATTTTTTAAAAATCATAGTACATCACAGCAACGAACCATCTAATATTGGAGCGGCGGCCGATAATAAATGCCGTTGTTAAAAATATTGTAAAGATTTTCAATGTTTAGCTTTTGATCTGCTCTGAAATGGCATCGGTTTAAGTGGTTTAGGGTATCAATTGATGACACTACAGTGCCTCAGCCTGGGACGTCCGAAGGTTCAAGCACTCACGGTCCTAAGGTTCCGACTTTACATCAGGCCGGAATACGCCCGAATGGCGACATTGCGCCAGTGTCCTACTGGTCACAGACGGGCAGCAAGTTATCGCACAGAACGGTCTTTGGATTCCTTTAATATTCGTAGCTGCAGGTAACGCATGTTGTGATAAGTAAATTTGTGTTAATGTATTTATTTTGAAGGTATTCATTTCGTCCAAATAATTTTTAATAGTGTATTAGATATAATATTTCAGTGATAAAAGACGAAAGGTTCTTATCTCATTTTTATGCATTCATAACGCCGTGTACTGGAAGGCGTTGTAGCTTTTGTGTTTGAATTCATTAACTTATTTTTCTTTAAAAAAGTTTGATCGTTGATTTTGATATGCTATCACTGACAAGTTGTTTCACTGCTCAGTGTGCGGATCACATATTATATCAGAAAGACACGATGAATGCAGGAGCATTAGTCTTCTGATGAGCATGAAGTATGATAATTTGGTTTAGTTCATTACTAACCAGAAATAAATACTCTATAGACTAATTGTAAGAGGAATTAGACATGAAGAGGTAATTTTATTTTTTAACGACGTGTGTGTTTGTGGTACAGTGAACAAGACATAATGTTGAGTAGGCTCTGCAAAATTTTGCTGAACAATTACTATGTTACATTATAGAATGACATGAAACCCCCTTGTTGATATTTTGAAATTTTCTACTGTTCCCTATGCCTGCAGTATCTCCTCATTCCCATGATTGTATTGTGCTGCATAAAGACCTTTGCGGAACAATATCAACGCGTCAGGGATGAAATTGCTGATAATGTCATGTTGTATGAAACCAGTATAAGTTCGTTAAAAATAATTAATACCACGAAATAATTTAAGTTATTACTGTTCAATTGTCTTATAGACATGACGTAAACTAAAACATAATAAATCGCGCAATTTTTGTATCGAAATTGTACAATTTTCGTGAATATCAGTTGCATATAAAATTTTTGATAGAAATTAAATACTTTTGCTTTCCTTGAGAACAATACTGGACAGGAAGTGTGGACGAGACAATGCAAGAATAGCAGACTTGTACTGCATCAGTGATGTCAAGGTCTCCTACTGGTGGCAGTGGCACGCCTCGTGACGCCGTGCCATGCCACGAGCTTCTCTGCGTCACTAGCGTCAGGAGAGGAAACTATGAGTAACCCCGCCGTTTTACAATAGGGTCTTGCGGCGGGGTTATGAACTGCGTAGAGAGACGATTTCGTCGTGGCACTCGTGCCACGGACGCCCGCTCGTGGCATCGACCTTGACAACACTGTGCTACATGATTACATCATTTACATCAGAAAATAAATTATTCTTTTTCAAATGCTAGACCTAGCCGCTTGTCCCATGCGTTAACGTAGAACGCCTGTTTCAACGCTGCCAAATAGTTCCCTCCGGCCTCTTGTAGAGTCGGCCGAGGTTTGAGTGCAGACGGTGGTAATATTGTCGACACCAGCGAGATAGCTAGGGCGAATTCAGCCGCCGCAAATTCTATCGGCCGGCTGCTCTTACCGGTAGCTTTCCGGGGTTTCTCCGATCAACACAAGGAGAATAAATAAATAAATAAATTTAAATAAATAAATGAATTTAAATAAATAAATAAATAAATGTAAATAAATAAATAAATAAATAAATGTAAATAAATAAATAAATATATTTATTTGTGGCGAGGCTCAGGCCATTTAGCCTGCTCTTCCGCCTAACCACTAAATGACGGTGTGGTACTCTAACAAACGGGCCACGAACCGCTAGCGGTCTTCCCTTCGCCTTCCTTCTCCTATCCTCATCTCTTGAACAAACTTGCATTCACGTGCTCTATACTACCAAACACGAAGGGAGCTTACAGCTTGTTACGGCGGGGGCGGTCCCGTGCTGGTAAGAGATTAGACGTGAAGGTCGGCGCCAGATCTTTCCATTCAGCGGTGAAAGATCCCCGTCACCTCCCACGACACAAACATGCACAACACTTACGGGACCTATTAGCTCAGTTGACAAGCTTGGAAACGAATCAATGAATGAATCTAAAACCGCTGAATATTGAGAGCTCGTTGCTGCTTCATCTCTCGAGGGATGTTGAGGAGTTTTTCGGCGCCACGTGGTGCCAAGGGGGGGGGGCGCGGCGAGTGGGCGGTGCGAGCGCCTTCAGGCTGCTCTACAATAGCCCGCGAACGGGAACGGCAACGCGAAGGCGAGGACGGGAACGGGAACGCGAGGGACGTGCGCTTCACAACAAACGCCAACGGGAAGAGGAATAGCGCTATGAACCTGTAGCGGCAAAACGAGTACTTCAGGAAAGAGTGGCCGAAACCAAAGCACTCCTAGCTGAGCTACTCTGTTCACTCTTCGCTTTTCCATCTGTCAGTTTTTTGCGTGTGGTAGTATGAATAATGAACACTTTAACGAAAGAATATTAATTAAAAAAATAATTCATCAGAATGAAAAAATGCAAAAACTACTAAGAACTTATGGAAAATATGATGTCACTGCAGTCCCTCTGACCGGGAGGTCCTAGGTTCGAGTCCCGACAGCGGCAGGATTTTCGACACTAGTTTTTAAGCTAGGTCGAATTCAGTCGCTGTCTGGAGGGGAATTCTAGCGGCCGGCTGCTCTGATCGGTAGTTTTTCCGTGGTTTCTCCGATCAACACCAGGCGAATGCCGGAGTAGTACTGTAACAAACGGGCCACAGACCGCGCGCGATCTTTCCTTCCTCTTCCTTGTCATATCCTCTCCTCTTACACACACACTTACACTAACATGCCCTACATTACACACATGCCGGGAGACCGGTCGGGAGCTTACAGCTTGTCCCGGCTGGGCGGTGCCCCGCTGGTGGGAGATTCCTGGTTAAGGGGAAAACCCCGCTAGTCGACAGTAGGTCGGCGCCAGATCTCGCCATCCAGCGGGGAGAAGATCATCGGCACCTCCCGAGACAAAAAACACTCACTACACTCACGGGACTAATGACCTGAGTAGTTGACGCGCCCGGAAACACGAATCAATCATTATGGAAAATACAACTAACGAAAATTTTATCAATAAAGAAAAAACTCCAATGTACTTAAACGAAACATAAATTATTTTGTGGGAAATTTTAATTCTATGTATTAATATGAACAGAAAGTGAAAAATATTGAAATCACTAAAAATAATAAACAATTCAACAACTAACTAAATCCTCCTCAAACCCTAACCTCGCAAATCCACGCTGTAACCTCAACTCCGCTCCAGACCAGTTTCGCGCGCAGGCCGCGCGCTCGATCAGCTGGAAAGCTTCGCCTCCATTTGCTGTACTCCCATTGGTCGAGAGGCTTCCCGTTCCGGGGCCGAGATAAATGTTGACCATCCTTCCCGTTCCCGTGAAGCTTCGACTTCCCATCGTGTTGTGAGCGCCTGCCTGAGATGTCCGCCTTTCAACTTCCTTTACGTTCGCGTTGCCGTTCCCGTTCGCGGGCTGTTGTAGAGCAGCCTTTCCCGGGCCCTGCCAGCCACGGAATCGGGCGGAATCGGGATGCAGCCGTAACCCCACACAAAGAAGTGCAACGGCAGAATCCAATTCCGCCTCCATTTCCGGCGGAAGGCGCGTCGTGCGTGCGCCGCTCGCGTGGGGGCGTGGCTTTCTCCCCGGCGCATAAAATTGTCTTCGCAATACGCTCTTATGCCTTTAAAAAAATGGAATTACGGAGTTGTTTCGTTGATTGATTGATTGATTCGTGTTTCCGGGCTCGTCAACTTCTCAGGTCATTAGTCCCGTAAGTGTAGGGCGCGTTTCCCCCCGGGAGGTGGCGATGAGCTTTTCCCCGCTGGATGGCGAGGTCTGGCGCCGACCTACCGTCGACTAGCGGGGTTTCCCCTCAACCAGGTATCTCCCACCAGCGGGGCACCGCCCCAGCCGGGACAAGCTGTAAGCTCCCGACCGGTCTCCCGGCATGTGTGGTAATGTAGGGCATGTTAGTGTAAGTGTGTGTGTAAGAGGAGAGGATATGACAAGGAAGAGGAAGGAAAGATCGCGCGCGGTCTGTGGCCCGTTTGTTACAGTACTACTCCGGCATTCGCCTGGTGTTGATCGGAGAAACCACGGAAAACTACCGATCAGAGCAGCCGGCCGCTAGAATTCTCCTCCAGACAGCGGCTGAATTCGACCTTGCTGAAAAGCTAGTGTCGAAAATCCTGCCGCCGTCGGGACTCGAACCTAGGACCTCCCGGTCAGAGGGACTACACTGACATCAGGTTGATGCACTGAGCCATCTCTCCCGGTGTGTTGTTTCGTGCATGTGGTGCACTGATGTGGAATATCAACGTATGAGAACTGTGTAAATATAAAATTCAGATAAGTTAATTATTTGTAAGAATTTTTATTGCTTTTCATTTCATTTATTGGAATTTAATTGAAAACTTTATATATACTATCATTTATTATTTCCATCGTTATATATATTCACATACAGGGTGTGCGGGGAGGAAACGTCGAAACTTCGAAAATAAGCTCTCAAGACAATTCTAAGCTTATTTTGTCTGATAAACTACGTGAATTTTCCGAATGCTTGGGCCGCAATGAGCACTCAAAAGTTGGTTTGAAGAAATAATTTCTATGCAAAAATTTGCGTTATAGAAGCATAGAAACACTGCAGAAACATGTATCTTGTTTATTATTTACAAAAGAAATTAATATATTTGCTCAGACAGAAAAATTAAGCGAGAAATAAAAAAGCAGTTGAATTGTGTAAATTGGGTGCTTTTTTATTTCTCGCTTAATTTTTCTTTCCGAACAAATATATTCATTTCTTTTGTAAATAATATACAACTTGTATGTTTCTCAAGAGTTTCCATGCTTTTATAATGCAAATTTTTGCCTGGAAATCAATTTTTCAAACCAACTTTTGAGTGCTCATTGCGGCTCAACCATTCGGAATATCCACGTAGCTTATAAGACAAAATAAGCTTAGAATTGTCTTAAGAGCTTATTTTCGAAGTTTCGACGTTTTCTCCCCAACCCAAGACATAAGGGTGAATTTTTTTCGTGAAATGAGATAAACATACCATTTTTTTTACCTCAAAACCCAAATAATAAATATTATTGCGATTGGATAAGGATAATCCACTTGATGCCAAACATAAGATATGAACAGTTGTACTAAGTTAATAAGGAAGGATTCTAGAACTGAATGTTTATTTGGTAAATAAAAGAGGAATATATCCAAATCGTATACGCATTTAATACATTGAAAACATTACTACTTTATTACATACTACATTACTTCATACAGCTTTACTATATGACGCTGTATTTTATCAGGATTGACACTTGTCCAGTTATCTCGGGACAGTTTTAAGAGTGGGCTATCAGGGCTTGTAGTCATCTGAATTTCACATCGAACTCACCTTTTAACACCTGCCCATACTCATGATGGCAACAAACAAAAAATAAGCATTTCTCTATTAAGGTTTTGTCCTAGAAGCACACAGGCTTCACTGATACGACCTTATTGTACGATCTATAATACCACAGCGAAGAATTCGTACTTTATCTTCAAGATCCCAATATACACTCGCGTCCCCAATAACTTGCTCATGTTTGCTTCCTGAAGAGCTTTCCAACCTTGATACAGCAATATCTTGTTTTTTATTTCCATATAAAATAGCTATCGGAAGATATTCTTCTTTCGATTTCTGAGCATCTAAATCAGACAACAGTTTTGAATCTCAGTGCATAGTTTGGTATCTCGTTTTGAAATTCAACTTTATGACTTCCGTACACTCTTTTCGTTTATTCGTACGATTTCTTTGAATATAGTTCTTATGTACTGAAAATTCGCATTATATCCAGGTACCTCAATGGTAGCTTCAATCAATGTGTATTAACACAGTCATACTTATCTGACACCATTTTCAAGTGCTGCTATTAATTTTCGAGTAATGAAATCTTTCCACTTGGATTTTTTCTTGTTCCAGGTAGTGTGTTCTCGATCAGCGTTTGCAAATCTACGAGTACTTGAAACTCCATACTTTCAGAATCAGAAAATGAATAGTTATTTTCATAAGACGGTTCATAATATGGTGTTAAAGGAGTAGGCGCGGAGAAATTTGTATAACTGCGATTTTTCTAACTTTCCCCCTCAAGGCCCGTCATCACGATGGAATATGTCACGGTATTTCGTGACGTTGAGAGTCGTGCCGCCAGATACCGCATGATCACGGCCGTATCAAGCAGTGCTTGCGAACATGCGCCTTCTAGCGGCACAACGAAGAAAGACGCGAAATGCCGTGTGATATTTCATCGTGGCCATAGGGGCTTGAAGGGAGAATTGAAAAACCGCACTACAGCATGCCTTTTTTTCTCCTCAGTAGCTCTAAGGCCTGTTCTTTCCTCTTCATCTGCGTTTTTTTTGTTCACTTCGGCTAAGTGGCCAGGTCCACCTGGCTCTCTCTAGCGTTTCAAAATAAAATCAATCTTCATTCATTTTCATGAATAAAAGCTCATCCACTGTGCAATGTCAAAGTAATTATCTAAGTTGTTGACAAACTCTTTATGGCGCTGCTCAAATATGTCTAGTGTTTTTTGTTAATTTTTTGCAAGTTCCTCCGAACTTGATATAAGTTCACAAGTCCCCTCACGCAATTAAATAAAGACTTAGTATGTATTCTCGCGTTTTCCCGACAGATAATGCGCTCGCAAATGGTGAGATTTGCGATTTCATTAATAGTTAAATTCACTTCTTCTTCTTCGGCATTTCCCCTTCAGGAGTTTGCCGTTTTCGACCTCCACAGATCTCGGTTTTTCCCAATCATCATGTCTTAAACTTCTGTCCTCCATGGCTTCATTGATGTATTTTTCCCATTCCAGAGTTGGCCTTCCTCTCTTCGTTCTTCTTGATGGTTGCCATTCCAAAATTTTCTTTGGCCATCTTCACTTCATGAATATTGTAAAACAAACTGTCAGACCTTGTCTATTTGAAGGAAGTTTTGAACCCATTATTTCATGTTTCACGTCCCCTTTTAACAAAATAAACCCTTTTAAAACTGCGTGATTCTTCCCACGTGTTGACTTCGTGAAAACGTGGCCATGCGTTTACTAACAACAAAGTAAGTAATTACTACCGCGTCCACAGAGAGAGGTGGCTCAGGGCATCAACAGATGCCATTGCAATGTCTCTTACCAGGAGGTCCTAGGTTTAAGTCCCGACTGGTGATAGGATTTTCGACAGTAATTAAATATCTAGGTCGGATTCAATCGCTATCTGGAGGAGAAGTATAGCGGACAGCTGCTCTGATAGGTAGTTTTGAGTGGTTTCTCCGATCAACACCGGGCAAATGCTGGAGCAGTACCCTAACAAACGGGCCGTGGACCGCGCGCGATCTGTGCTTCCTCTTTCTTGTCCTATCATCACCCTTTACTTACACACAGTTACATTTACATGCATTACACCACCACACATGTCGGGAACTTAGAGTTTGTCCCAGCTGGAGTGGTGCCCAACTGGTGTGAGATATGTGGTTGTGGACAACCCCGCTAGCTGACGGTAGCCGGATCGCACCATCCAACGGGGAAGATCTACGCCACCTCCAGAGAAAAATGCACTACAATTACGGGACTGACGTGAGCAGTTGACGCGCCCAAATCACTAAAAATCAAACTAGCACGTCGATACGCCAGCTCGCATGAAACAGAGTCTACGTTGCATTGAAACTGATATGTTTCAATGCAAGTCGGCGCGGGGTGTTGTGGTTCTCTTTTACAAATTGAATATTTACAAACAGACGAAATTTCGTACATAATTGTGTCAATCCCCCTTTCGCATGAATCCATTGCCTGCCTTACACCAGCCACGGACGGTAGCGATAGAGCACGAGATATAGTCTATTCCAAAAACATCGATCATCCATTAACGCGGGCGCATGAAACTGTTCGTTATCGAAACAAGCGCTAGCGGTGCGCACAGATTAATGGAGTCGATCTGGAGGTTGATTCGCGCATTCTGCAAGTTTCACGATTGATTTTTGTGGGGAGGGCTCGAGTCCAGTGCTCGGAGGGGATTAGTTCTGACGTCGCCTGTGGGGCTGCGCAGCAGTCGCGGTGTTAGAAAGAGAACGTGAACGTGGGAATCATTCACGCTGAACGCCAGCGACAGTGGTCGAAATGTGCTATTGAAGAAAGCAGAAAACGTCATGAGCGTGAAAAGATTCGTTCGGTGCAATGAACACGTGCCAGTATTGGGAGTTATGACAAATGCTATTTATTGATTCAGGATTCTGTCCCAAAAATCAAAATATCTGTTTCAAATTAATGGAACCTTGACATCAGTCAGATCGATCAGAGAACGTTAATGTTGTTGAAAATCCGGCTACGTTTTAGCCGCCACCTTTATTCACAGACAGACAGACGTTTGTGTCAAAGACCCACCTAACGTGAATTTGGACTACACGTGTTAGAGGAAATGATTTACTACATAAAGAAACGACGTTTATGCAGTTTTTCGTCATCCGGGCTCGGCAATAAGTTTTTCTGTCGAAAAATCCCTGTTTTTTCTGTAACATTACAATATTTTCACTACACTGCGCAAACAGTAGGCGAGGAAGTAAAATGATATTCATTTAAGAACTGATTGTAAAGAACAAATTTTATTTGAAGCAGAAAAATCTATATTGAACAATGTAGTTGTTGGAAGGGGATCAAAAGGTCAAATTTTCGCCCTCTTCGAACATTCAAGAGTAACAGAGCAAATTGGTCCTATGCTTTATTTATAAGTGTATTTCATTATTCTCTTACAGGAATTAGAATTTGGAGTGATTTTGAGAAAATACCAGTTACTTCACATATGAATCTCCAGAAAAACTCAAAGAATTCATCTGAAATTCGCGGGGTTTTTGGTCGGGCAGATCGATCGGGATATTCATTTGGAAAAGATTATCCCCGATCATCATGAAGGTTTAGGCTTTTGTGTTCACAGAGCGATAACTGACAGATAACCGGACGTTATGCCCCTTTTCATCTGTACGTTATCTGTACCTTTTCGGAAAAGGGCACCTCAAAAAGTGTATTTCAGCTAAAGTTTCGACATTGATTTTCCGCATAGTGTAACATAACTTTGGCTATACTACGTACGAAATTACTTCGTTTATTCGATAAATAAACTAGTTGTGCTACAGAATGCCACAGATTACAGCGTACTAGATAGTTCTTTCTTGTGACAGAGCTCGCATTTTTCTTTTGATGCTATCAGAGCCTAGAAGATTTATCAGAATCTTTCGCGATACCCATTTCTCCTCTGGGAACTTTTCCTATGAAGAACATCTTCGCACTTCCCGACTTTAAGAATAAGATTTCATTAAGGGAAAAATCTATATCTTAATAATTGAAGTTGTAAGAAGAGCCTGAAAAAATTTTTAACTTTTGCAATTTTCGAAAAATCAAAGTTTTCAACAAAAATGGGACCGGGGCTTAAATGCCCTTCACACTATGCAACAACAAAATAGCCCACAAGGGACTGCCAGTGTTTTGTAAAAGCTCCTTAGTTTCTTTCCTGGCCTGGTTTTTGAATGTCCTTAGAGTTTCACACATTCTAATAAATTCTCAATATTTATCACATTAATTTCTCCTTTATATGACAGGTCAAATCCTAGGAACTTAAATGAAATCACTTGTTCTGTGCTTTGTTCACTAATGACTAAATTACATCCAACTGCTTATTTTCCTTTGGCTTAGTTTTTGAACAGAAATTCCTAAATTATATTCCTTTGCGACCATTATCAGTTCTTATAAGGCTCTTTGAGTATCTTCATTATCAGATATCAGAACTTGATCGTCAGCGAAAAGAAGTGTCATTATAAAATTTTTGTTATTAAAATTATCTGTAAATTGAGAGACATCATCTTTTGCTTCCATATTCTGATAACATCATTCAGATAAATATTGAGAATGTAGTTGACATACGTACAATACCATTGGCTCACTCCATAATTTATAAATTCCTTGAAAATCTCACCTCATTTTATTCTTGCATTAATTTGAGTATATGCCGTAAGTAACTTCAATTAGGTGTTTTGGCATGTCTCTTCTATTCATATTTTCTCTCAGAACGTTGCCAAAATCTTTTATATAATATATAAAGACCATAAAAGGTTAAATTCTCGCCTCTTTTCAGTCAATAGTGTTAGCACAAACATGTTGCCAGAGCATGATCTCCTCTTTCCTAAAATGTTAATTATGAATAAAATAATTGTGGTCGCTAATGATCTGAATTATTTCTAAAGCGATCTGAAGAAAGTAACATTTAAAAAACCCACATTTGTCAGTTTCAATACATGAAAATAAGGGATTGAAAATGACCATAAGAAATTGAAATTTTTTATCACGTACAACTATTGGACGCATTTGAAAATGTTGGGGGCCAAGGTTCCCCCTTCTCTGCATACGCCTATGATCATGAGATTATTTTTGAAAACATGAATTTTCTGGAAAAAAAATGTCGATCTGAAAGAAACTCTGAAAACAAAAGATCGATGTTACAATATGTCGTTAATTCTGGTGGAAAGTACGTTTTGAAATCTCGATGTTCTTCGCCATCCCTAGGCTCTGCACAGTTCGCATTGTGGTTTGTACTCGAAGCAGTGCTGTGCTGTGTACTCGAAGCAGGTTTCTTGGGAATTACACAAAATGTTTCCAACGAGTGCGACGAGTGGCGTCATTTTGAAGTTTGTATATTCCATTTCACAGTACAGAATTTAGTTTTACAAATATTTTTATTCATTTATTTAACGTCAAAAACATTTTCGCCTATCCGGGAAGCCGAGATCGCTAAGTCAGTAGTGCCGTGCCGATCTCAGCTCGAAGGGTCGCGGGTTCGAATCCCGCCTCGGGCATTAATGTTTGTGTGTGCTTCATAGTTCTTATGTGTCGTGTTCCTCCTACATACACCCCAACGTAAAACAATCAAAGTAGTCTCTACATGACCTACTAGTCAAAAAGCCACCTCAAGAGAAAAAAAAATCTTCTGGTATTGTTCAAGAAAACATTTTCACTTACGAGATAAGGTATTCTTACTGATTATAATGAATGTTCATGTTACTATAAATTATTAGAATGTGGGCCGGTTGCATAAAGCTTTCCATACGGGTTCCATAGCAATGGGTTCTACAAAATTTATAGGCTCCACAGGCCGTTCACCGTTGCATAAAGCAAATGTGTGGAATCTATAACTATAGGTTCTATAAGTACTTCAAAATGCCATCACTAGTTAGCGACACAGTCGATATTTGAATAGTGCGTATTCTGTGTTTTGTTTTGCACGTTCTTAGTGTGTGCTGAGCTCTGGCGAGGTGGTTTTGGCGGATGTTGGTTTGTCTCTATACGTTCTCAGCAGATATTTCCTTTTATTGCATTATATTCATTCATACATACATATTAGTTTACTTTTTATTTAATTCTTATTTAAGTACAGTTTATTAAAGAATAAACTATACTTAAATAAGAATTAAATAAAAAAGTAAAATAAATAAAAGTTTATTAAAGAATAAACTGTACTTAAATAAGAATTAAATAAAAAGTAAAATAATATGTCTGTATGAATAATATTCACTAAAATTCAACTCTCAAAAACGCACCCTACACACCAAATAAAACTCTAAAAAATATTATATCACAACACGGACGCCAAGAACCACCAATAACCTCAAACATTAGTAAACAGATGCTTGCAGCAGTGCGCAGTGTCGCCATGTTGCTTATTTGTAGATTCTATAAGCATTTGTAGACATGTCTCAGGACCAATAAGATATAGAACATTTTGTAGGTTCCATAAGTCGTATTGGTCGTTTCAGAAACACGTTTTGCCGCTGTAGACTATTTTATAGAATCAATAAGCTTATGGATTCCATATCGAACGTTTATGCAACCGGCCCTGTGTCTCCTTTATTGTGGGAAGTTGCCGGGCTTGCAGGCCGTGGTCCAACGGAGACTACTACTACGACTTTGGAGTAGTCTCCGTTGGACCACGGCCTGCAAGCCCGGCAACTTCCCACAATGAAGAAACCGGCCGTGAAAGCCTACATTGTATGTGTCTCCTTTATACAAATGTTTTTGTTTTGCAGATGGTAAAAAGTGTTGCGTGCCTAGCTGTACGTCCAATTACGCAACATGCGGAAAAAGGGAGCGCCAGTTGTGACTTCGTCTGTTTCTCCCAATGAAGAAAGAAGGCGTCGTGCCTGGTTGCGCCCGATCTTGTGAAACATTGAAGACCAACTGAAAACTCAGGTGTTTGCATCAATCACTTTCGTGATGAAGATAGGATAAAATATCAAAGGTTAAAGCTACCTAAAGAAAGAAAGAAAGAAGTATTTCTTTTAACTTGCCCTTATCTGAGACTCAGTAGTGCCAGTGTTTTAGTGATCTATCTATCTATAAACACAGTTGTGTAAGTTACACCATTTATAACTCAAGAACGGCTGGACCAATTTTAATAATCTCTGTTTTGTTGGATTCATCTTCGTCCCGAATAACAGAATAACTAATAAAATACCGAAAAAATGGCGTTACATGGCGCTGAAGAATTAAAAACTAAATATTCATGCAAATGCAACCCGCTGTATTCGGTAATCTATGCTGTTAAATAACTCCTAAACGAAGCATTCTAGGCCATTAAAACCTAAAATTTTGAGGCCAGGGACTCAAAGAAACGTTTCTAACACCGTAATCTACAGGACGAGATCTTCTTGAACATTCTATTGCATTTTTGCTGGTCCGACGCTTCTCGATATTATACCACCTGCTCAGAAACGTGCAGAATCAGCAAGTAAATGTGAATGAGAGGGACAGAGAAGAGACAGAGAGAGACACACACAGTCAGACAGACTGATACCGGGACAGAGAGAGTCGGGGAGAGGGAAGGAGAAAGAGGAACTTCTTGAACATTCTATTGCATTTTTGGTGGTCCGGCGCTGGTACCCCACCTGCATAGAGATGTGCAGCATCTGCAACTAAATGTGAATGAGAGAGAGAGAGAGAAGAAGAGAGAGGGAAAGAAGAAGAGAGGGAGAGAAGAAGAGAGAGGATACAACGGGGAGAGAGGGGGGAAGACGGAGAGAGAGCGAGAAACGGAGATGGAGAAAGAGGGAGATGGAGAGGGAGGGAGATGAAGAGAGAGGGAGACGGAGAGAAAGAGGGAGAGGCGGAGAGAGAGGGAGACACGGAGAGAGATGGAGAGAGACGGAGAGAGAGACGGAGAGAGAGGGAGAGACAGAGAGAGGGAGAAGAGAGAGAAGGAGAGAGACAGTGTGAGAGAGAGAGTCACACAGAGACGGGGAGATGGAGATTGAGGGCAGAACAATGTCTGCCGGGTTCCGCTTGTTTAACATAAAAAATAAGGCCGGTCCTATGGTAGCCGTCGTTGTCAGCACCGAGGAGGCCACGGGTTCGAGGCCTGCGTAGGCATGGTCGTACTTGTGATTGTTCCTTCACTCCTCATTATCATCCTATCATCTCATTATTCATAATTCAAGGCGTAACAACTTTGCCTTATCAAGGGATACAGCCCTAAAAAGCCGATCCCCATAATTACACTCATTACGTGTAGCGTGGTTATAAATGGCCGATAAGCCAACAACAACAACAACAACAACAATAATAATAATAATAATAATAATAATAATAATAATAATAATAATGATAAAGCGGTTCTCGAAATTTCCCAAGATGATAAATGCCACATTTGTCAAGAACACGATAGAAACCATTGATCATATTGTCTCAGCTTGTCCTATCCTAGCAAAGACCGAATACTTGAAAAGACACGACAGGGTGTGTAGCTACCTCCACTGGCAGATCTGTAACGCCCTCGGAGTTCCGAACACATGCCCCAAGTGGTACGAACACTCACCAAAACCGGTGACGTCTGTTGGATTGTGTACGATATTGTACGACCAACAAATTCAAAATGATCGCACGATAGCGGCAAACAAACCGGATATAGTTATCCGGATTTGGCGAAAAAAATCGTGTTTACTTATCGATGTTACTGTACCTTGCGATCAAAACGTCGTTACCAAGGAGGCAGAGAAACGCCTTAAATACAAGAGTTTGGAAATCGAGATCAGCCGAATGTGGGGCGTAAAAGCACAGGTCGTCCCGATAGTTATTGGAGCTCTGGGATTTGTTTCGCAAAATTTGAGTAAGAACTTGTCTAAACTACCAGGTAATTCAAAAGACTGGGAAGTGCAAGAAATTGCTTTATTTGGAACAGCCCACATTTTGCGTAAAGTATTGTAGAGGCACTGATAGTCACCGGATCTGCTCCTTAGGTAGCTGGTTGCAACTGGAGTAGATTTTATATTCACCCGACTCATAACATCTTTAGTTGTGATGGAATGGAAAAATAATAATAATAATAATAATAATAATAATAATGCAATAATAATAATCAATGCAATAACCGGGATGGGAAAGTATGTAGTCAGCCACAATGCAATAACCGGGATGGGAAAGTATGTAGTCAGCCATCAAGACGACCCACTAATGAGGCAGATCATGAAATCTGACCGAAGAATGGGAAACAGAGGCAGTGTAAGTGTAGCAAGAAGCATTGCGAACAAGACTATGCAAGACACCCAGAATGACAGAGACACTGAACTTCTGATGCTACTTAACGTGAAATTTGAGACACAAAAAAGTTAAAGAAATCGTGGAGAGACAAACCACTCCACGGACAATATTTGAAACGAATGGACAAGGTGCAGATCAATAAAGATCAATCATTTATGTGGCTTAAAAAGGGAAGAATGAAGCCAGAATCCGAAGCACTTGTAATAGCTGCTCAAGATCAGGCCTTAAGAACACGACATTATGATAAAGCGGTTCTCAAAATTTCTCAAGGTCCAAGGTGAGTTATATTATGTGAGAGTAATAACATTATCAAGGTTCATTTCAATTCCTTTTCTGTTGTGATGAAATGTGAAATTTAGTGTATTATCAGGAATTAAAGAATGTTGATAATTTCCTTGGAGCATGATTTCCTCTGTAAGTATATTGATGAGAATAAACTAATTTTAGGGGCATGTATAATTTACAATACAGATTTAAAAAGAGGCCAAGACTTCCAGTGATCTACAAATAGTGAGAATTTTAAAATGTGAGTCCAACTTTTAATATTTATACATCCAAAATAATCAAGTAACCTGTAAACAATATTTGTAATTTGTACTTTTTCAAATTTTAAATATGTGTCCAGACCATTACCTGGCCTAAAAACACTTGGCCCATTCATAATAGTGATGGACAATGATCCGTATCACAGTGGATTAGCGGAAGAAATTCTGACATCAAGATGGAGAAAAAATGAGTTAATGGTAAGTACATAATAATGATTTAAGACCAAATATAAAATATACTAAATAATGTTACAAATAAATTTTTAAAAATGTAGTTACAGCAACTTGGGGTTGTTGTTCCTAATGACACCCCTATTGTACTTTTCGGATAACTATGCAAGCTATTTGGTAGACAAATAAAAGGTTTATTCCGACAGCTGGTTGATATTGCTTTTAGAACATCACAGAATGTAACGAAAACGTTTTAATTTTTTTCTTTTCTTCTAGACAAGCCACTAAAAGATAGGGCATAACGTCTTGTGTCTTCCAACATACCACTGTTTTTTTTAATGCTATTGAGGACGTCTGGTCTGAAACAAAAAATATTCTATTCAAAAGTAGTAACTTCAAAGCCAGGCAACTGACAGTGAACGGGCCAAAAAGGTTTGGGGTGAAAGAAATTAATAGGATATTCATGGCATTATTAAATGTATTTAGATTATAAGTTGCAACTTTCAGTGTAATTATAATGATATTTACATTTAAATTTCAATGTAATTATTTATTGTATTAAAAAAAAGCAAAATGTGTACATTTATTTGAAACTAGTGGAACCCGGCAGACGATATCTCCCCATCTCCCTCTCTCTCCCTCCCTCTGTCTCTCTGTCCTTGTCTCTGTCTATCTCCCTTTCTGTCTCGGTCTCTCCTTGTCTGTCTGTCTGTCTTTCTCTCACAAGCCGCCTTTCCTGTTCTTGGCTTCACCCTGCGTCTCACAGCAACAAGATGGAGCTCAGTTGGAATAGAAATTTAATTAAAATTAAGCACCATCTTGTGCAGCAGTGCATTTTGTGGAATTACAACAAAATTAACAGCATAAAAACCTGAGTGAAAAAGCATGTAGATATTCTAGATGTTTATGTTATAAATATGTAATTATTTAGAAAATAATATTGTATAGTGTCATATATACACTACGGATTTGTAGCGGATGAAAGGTAGTCCTAGCTTTTCAGAAGAAAGCTTGACCACACACAAGAATTGCATTTGCAATACAAAATATGTTGTAGTGTATACAATGTTGTTTATGAGGAGTTGGTGCTCATGTGAATTGTAGTACTTTGTAGCCAGTGGTGGAACCAAAAAGGTGGGGGAGCTCAGTTGTAAAATGTGACATTACGCCCACCCTTCCAAATCGAACTGAGTGATAAGGCAATGATCTGCATAAAAATATTGTTAGTTTTCAATTGAGTTATGAATGTGCAGTTTCAAACATGAACAAGCACATGGGAGGGTTGAAATTACTACTGCTTCATGAACATCGGCTCATTCATGATTCCGAGAACACAATGTCCAAGAAACGGGTGGGGTGGGGGGTCAGTTTGACAATTCATGGTGGTCCTGAAGCCATTAGGAGCACAGTAGCATGACATTGCTTTGTAAGAATGATGATTCATAATGTATGTTGCAAATTGCATGTCTGAAATGTTCCTTTTAGACGTATACATATATTAAAATCTAATCAAATAAGTAAGAGATAAGTAGTAATGGATAAAAAATGTAAAAATAAGTAAAATAAAAATGGTTCTAATTCATTCAGAATGTCTTGTAAACTCCAAAAATATATTGAATGGAGGTATGTAGTTCCTTTAAAAATAGTAATTACATGAAATTCATTCCCTAATGATATGTGTTTTAATCCCCCAAAACTACAAAATCATGATATATTAAATTATGTTCAAATTACTTTCAATAAAGTTCATTATTTTATGTTAGTCATTTCAGTTTTGTTGCTACTGTTTACTCTTCTTTTATCGTAAATATTCTTGTAGGTGACTCCACAAAAATGGAATGATTATTTGGAGCACAGAACAAATAGTTTTAGAACACTGCAAGATGGAAGTACAAAATTTCTTGGAAGCAAATGAATTTACAATAAATGTGGTGAATAATTTAGAGGAAGATGATGAATATGACAGTGAAATGGAATAGCGACGGAAAATATCCATGAAACCAACAAATTAATTTTCTGAATGATTACTTGTTTGAAATAAGTTTAATTCACATTTCCAAACGTTCACATTGTGACGAATATTCACATCTACTGAATAATGTATTCCTTTTCATTGAACTGTTTCTTTGGATATTATTCTCTATGTATATAATTTTTTTAATAGTTTATTATTTATAAATTAATACAAGATATTCCCAACATTCCTTTAGTTTTTAGTATTCACTAATGTTCTTAATGGTTCTTTTTCAGTTCCTATTTTTACAATTCCTACCTGCATTGCATGAGTTATTTAACTGGCTTAGTAAATAACTTATACTTCTCGTTCTTGCCTCTTAGGACATAGCAAGCATGCATGTCCAGTGCAAAACCCAGTGGAAATGAGTTTGAAAGTGATCTTAAATTTCTAATTCCTATAAATCTACAAACCTAGGTCTATAATGTATTTATTACATAATAGCATGTACCCCGAGCTTCAAATTACTATGTAATTAAAAAAATATAATGTATTCAATGTGAACTTTTGTAGATGGTATTTTTTTCATGTTTCAATTGATTCAAAAAGTTGCTTTTAAAGTTATGATCATTCTCATTAAAAGAAACCTTGTAATATATTTTCATCCAAAATTTATGACAGAAGAATGAATCATGGAATTAAGAAACCCCATATCTCCATTTAATAACAGAAGGCATTAAACTATTTTAGTGAAAGAAGACAAGAAGATGTTTATCCTGTTATTCATTTCATGTCTAAAAAATATACATGAACAATGTTGAAAATTTAAATTTTCAGAGAATTTAAAATAAAGTACCAATGTTGCTTCAAACACAACATTGATGTAGTAAAACTTTTTTTAGATAAAATAATTCTTTGTAATTTGTTGAGCATCATGATTGATCTACGAGAAAATGTTATTTTATCAGTTTTTGCTCTTTTCATTCATATCTGAGCATAAACTTGTCTTCCTTGAATAATTTTGAAACTTTGAGATAATGTAATGGATTGTGCATTGATAATGAATTTTTTATTTAATTTTTTTCTTCCCTGCGAATTGGCCTCTATGGGCCATGTGAACGTGCATTTATGTACATGAGGCATTGTTTGGGGGAATCAGCATTTCAGCTGGGTTCATTTTTACACCTCAGGGTTTTTAGCTGTGGGGGTATGGAAGATGAATTGATGATGATATGAGGGTAAGAGGGTGACACACCCATACAAACACTAATACACCCACGTCTGAGGCGGGACTCGAACCCTGCGGCTCGAGATTGCCAAGGCGCTACTATCTTAGCGATCTCAGCTATGGGACCAACTTTTAATTTAAATATTACTCAGTCTTTTTTTTTCTTCTTCTTCTTTCTTTTCTTTTCTTTCTTTCTTCCATATATATTACTTGACAAAATTGCATAAACCTATTAATTGTTTTAGAATATTTATTATATGGATAAATCCTCACCAGCTTATTATTAATCATTTACAATAATGTTGCATTTATGCAACTTTGGGATTGGTGAGTATTTAGCCATATCATGATAAAACAAATACAATCCAATGCAAGTGTTGAGGATTAGACTTGTAACTAGTGTTTCAAATTTCTGTACGTGATACAGTTATTTCATCTTGGAAATTGTGTTCTATCCTGCCAATTTTTAGTAGCAAAATAATTTAACATTTCAAGATTTGTACTGTTTTATTTTAAAATAAAATTTACTTGTAGTCATTTTACTGCTACTACTTAATAATAATATAATAATAATATCAACAATAACAATACAACAAACAAGACATAATTTAAAAATATCAGTACATTCCATGTCTAAATCTTGAAATGGTGAGAAGGAGGCAGGTTTTGTATTTCAACACCGAGTCCTACTGCAGCACCTGAAATCAGATTGCACATCTTAGTTATTGAGGTATTCCTGAACACTATAAAAATCAATTTTTGCGCAAGGAAAAGTTTGAGTTTTTTTCTTGAAGTTGTGTAATCCTGTTATGTCCGAGATGTATTGGTAATTTGTTGAAGTAGTATCTTACATTTGCTTTAATCCAACGCAATCGTTTCATAGGTAGTGGCGGTAACTTTATACGAAAACTCGTATCCTTCTCAACTTCCCCAAAGTATTCGTGCTGTAGTTAAAATAACACTATCAGAATCAACTAAAACGTGTAAAGACACCCCTTAACACCACCCTTGGAGAACAATACATTTATTTTATTTTTGCTGACAGACGTCCTTTTCTTCTACTCATTCCCACTCGTAGAATACCCTATTGATTATGCCCCCTCGATCTCAACTTGGCTTGGGTTCGGTATCACGTACATTCTAATCAGTGGCATTTTGACTCTGGACCTAGGGCGTTGGCGTTGCAGGAAAGTGTTAACCCCCACGCTATTCTCTTCGCATACTATAAAATACCTACTTCTTTCGATATACTTAATTATCTTCGTTGCCCGACTTGGGCAAGTTATTTGTGAAATATTTACTTAATTTCGTTGCCCGACTGATATTACTTTATGTTATCAATGTTATAATTTATGTTATTTTATTTTGCCTTTCAATGCTCATAACGTTTCCCAATATTAAACCGTTATTAGCATGATCCCACTTTTATCTTTGTTCATAGGTCTCGACATACAACCTGTTATCTGTCGTATGTGGGCGTGCAATTCTGTACAGAATTGCGATTCCTGGAAGTTCTGTTGATTGAAACCAATTATTAAATTGATGGTAACTAACTACAAATTATCACCCTTTTCTTTTTCAATTATAAGAATTTAACATTTGTTCTGATACTGTCACAGTTTACACTGAGCTCAGCGATCATATGATCTCGTTTTCTTACGTACAATAATTGTAGTTCCGTCTGGTTCCAGTTAAAGTTCAGGCGCGCTGTGATGACTTCTCAGATGACTTTCACATCTGACTTGATACCATCCATAGGATGTCCTCGTTGATGTCCCTCTAATCGTAATCTTGGCTAACGTCAAGATGTAGGTTTACCAAAGTTTCTGGAGTATTCAAATCTACGGCGGATTCGATAGTGTAATGGTTAGCGTACCGGACTGTCATACCCAAATTCGCGGGTCAAACCCGTTCGAAGCCGTGGATTTTTTAACGGCGAAAAAATCCTTCGTACGCCTTCCTTCGGAGGGGAAGTAAAGCCGGCTGTCCCATGTTAGTAGATTTACTTGCATGTAAAAGATCCTCAAGCCTAAATGACGCCTCTGAGCTAAATTCAAATCGCCTGTTTCTTCGCCCAAGGAATACCTTCGTTCTCCGCTAGTTGGTGAAAGGAGCGTAGCGAAATTTACGTGGTCAGGCGGAAGAGCGGGCCTGATGGCCCGAGTCTCGCCACGTAAAATAAGGCATTAACTTACTTTATAATTTCATAAAAATCAATAATTGCAAATAAATTATTTCGCGAGCACTGTGCTTCGGATACTGCGATTTTTCTAACTTCGCCCTCAAGCCCGTCTTCGCGATGGAATAGATCATGGTATTTCGCATCTTTCTCAGTCGTGCCGCTAGATTTCGCATGATCGCGACCGTATGAAGCAGTGCTTGCAATCATGGGACTTCTAGCGGCAAGACCGAGAAAGACGCGGAATGCCCTGTGATATTCCATCGTGGCCATAGGGGCTTGACGGACAGAGTTAGGAAAATCGCACTATTTATCACACTGAACATTTCCAATAAGTCATTTCTGAGTCACACGCTCTGAAAACTTTTGCATGGTCCTATCTCTACCTTTCTTACGCTTTTGTATCAATGTCAACATTTTAAAGTTACAACGTTCATCATCATTCCAAACAGTGTTTAAAATTGTTTGAGTCCGCTTAGGTTTCGATGTGAACACCAAGAGTATCCTTCCATAGCTTAGCCCTACCTTCAGACATGTGATGTACTAAATTGATACGGTCGTTTTGAGAATTGTATTCATTACGAAAAGTTATCTACAACAAGGCCTACCGCATTTCCTTTCAAAGTAAATTCTTCAGAAATTTGTCAGTTACTAATAAGTCTATATTTAGTCCATTATTACAATGTTCTTCTTGCACTATTTCTTTTAACTCTCGTAGCTGAATCGCAATTTCCTTTGCGCCTGATTTATTATATTGCCACTCCCCTTGTAGTTCTACTTTATTGCAGCGCTCATGTACCTGCTCCTTTATTTTGGTAATCTGTCACGTAGTCTGCTGTTCCAGCGCCGAAATTGCTTGCTTGTTATTTACTACCGTAGCTTCTAATTTGATGATGTTGCTATCCTGGCGAACATTCTGTTTCCGCCCGCCATTCTTCTATCGTGCGACGTACCTCGCCTATATCGGAAGTTATTTTACTCTTCCATTGCAGCATTGAATGTTGCCAAGCATCTAGACCCAACACATTTTTTGGGTTTCTAATAGTTTTAATATCTTGGCACACCAGTCTGTGGAACACAATTATTTAAGGCTTCCTTCCATTTTGAGAAGCTTCCCTACATTATCTAGGCCAGGGCATTCAAGAATGAGGTGGGAAGTGGAACTGCCACCACACTTTGGACAGGGTTCAGGATCCGACCTCTTGAATAAATGGCAGAAATTAAGTTTGAAGTGACCTATCCTTAGACTTGAAACGACAACCTGTTCGGTTCTCTTAGACTTTGGAAAGTATTTTTACCGGGAGAGCTAGGCCAAGAAAGGCTAGTAAGAATGGATTGCCTGAGTAGATGAAGCTTGGAAACATTAAACTTCCAGACAAGAGTCCCAATAGCTGGGCCAAGAGTCCCTTGCAAACTTTTTGTAATCCTGAAGAGTGCCTTGAATTTGGTCATCGGCGCATGTAAATGATGTGGCCAGTTTTGCGGCTGCATCAGCTTTATCATTGCCAGTGGTTTTACAATGCGAGGGGATCCATATTATTTCTATTTGGGTCCCGTTTACAGCTTGATTTTCTATTTTTTTTAAATTTGGATTGGTAGTGAATCTGTTCTCAATGGCTCATGAACCTTTTACATAATCAAAATGTAAAGATGTTGAAAAAGCAGCAAGTAACAACAAAAATTTACAAGACATATCATCTTCAATACAACAAGCTGCAACATCAGAAGCTAAAGGACTATCATTGGCCCATGATTGCTTTAATATAGTTGAATGGGTTTAACCGGAAGGAGTTGGAGGTAGTTATGCAGAGCGGTAAAATTATTTTTCCCTGCAGTTTTGATAGGTTCGAGTGTTAGTTTGGTTTATCTTTTCAATGGACTGTTGAGAGCAATATCGAGCTATTCATATTGTTCTCAAAATACTTTAAGGCGAATCTGCAGGATGTTCAATACAAAAAAGTTCTGGAGAATTAGATAATATCGGTAGTGCTAAAAGTGCTTCCGAAAAATGTCAAAATGATAACACTTGTGTGGCATATGAATGGCAAAAATGGTCAAGCAGTTTATTATAAAAAATATGACCATTGGGAATTCTTGTAAAAGTTATTACTCTAAACGGGGCTCATAAAGATACGTTTACCTGTTATTAAAAAGATGGAATGTTTGTTTAAAAAAGGAGCTCGTACTCCTGTTATATACCGATATTGCTAATGCGTGGCTAAACACATCAGATGGGTCTTTTTGGGTTAATTCTGATCCTAATGTTTTAAAATACTTTGGTGGAAGATATGGTAGATTACCTTATCAAACAAGATATTCTTATGCTTCTGGTGGAATTTATGTAGGAGATAATGTTAACGGTGTTGGATGGAATCAACAAGGTTCTTTTGGTAAAAGAGCTAATAGAACAATAGATTGGGGAGATGGACCACCATCTACAATAACATCTCAAGCAGAAGGAGATGTTTGGATTGATTACCATGACCCATCCTTATTAAAAGTCTATACATATATTGCCAAACAAGGTGGTGGATTTGTTTGGCAATCTGGAAAAATCGTTAAAGGTATCGGACCAATTGTTAATTCAAATGTTGAAAATTCAAAATCGGTTGGATTTGCTATGGAAAGTAAAAAACAATGGTTGTTATATTTAGCAATAGGTTTATTAATTGTAGGTGTTATCGGAATGGCTTTTACAAGTGGTATGTTTTCTAAAAAATAAATAATGGCAAAAGTATCAAACAATAATCAAAAACTAATTTAAAATTTAATGGTTTTACCATTAAATTTATTTAATGTCTTTAAGTAATTTATAAATACATTAATAAGTGTAACTGTTAAAATAAGTTTGTTAGAGAATAAGATATGAGTAACCAAAATAAAGTTATTTCTCTTGGATTATTGTTACTGGCTGCTGTTGCAGCTTGGTATCTCTGGAACTAAAAAGAATAAAAATCAGGTAGTCAATATGTACCTGCTTCTTCTATTGTCGAACCTTCATGCCTTCTTTAACATATAAAGTTTGATAAAGTATACGATGCATCTGCGCCTTTTGGAGGACAGGTACATGGAGATTTTATGTCTGTACCTGGAACATTCCAATCCATGGTTCCTCCTAGATTTGGATGTTAGATGGAGCTGTTATTTCTGTTCCAACTAAAAATGGATCTATTAACCCGGAATTGCACCTTTGTATAATAATTTAGATCAGATGCTATGGCATTCAACCCTTCATCACCTTTACAACAAGGTATTATGGATGATAATGGAGAAATGATTCAACCAGTTGTTTATGATAGGATTATGTATGCAAATAGAAGATCAAGGTTGTTAGAGGGATCAGATTTTATCAGAGGAGATTTACCTATATTTCCTCAAAATTTGGGATGGTTTTCACCATCAGTTCAACCTCATATTGATCTTAGGAAAGGTATTGTAGATAATTATGATAAAGATACAGCTGATCAATTAAAATTATTACAAATGAAGAGTGAAGGTAAATTTGATAGAGCATTTGAAGGAGAAATGGTACCTCCAAATACGCTCATTCCAAGTTACGGAACTTTTATAAATCCAAGTGTTGGAGATGTAGAAATTGTTAATTTTGAATGAATAAATTTTAATGGTAACAAACCATTAAAATTAACATATAAATATTTATTTAAACAATTTTAATTTTAAATAAACATGAATCAAAATCCTTTAACATCTGAACAATTAACAATGCTTATTTTAATTTATTAACTCAGCAACAAAAAACAAATGGTTGCGGATTTGGTAAAACTATGTAATGCGATTTTACTAAATACGTAGGCTCCAACGACCTACTACTTCTACAACCCTTACTGATGAAGAAGAAATAGAATGGCGTTTGTAAGACAACATAATGTCGGGACTTCAACTTTGTGATATAAACTACTAAAGGTAAAAAATTTAGTACGGAAAAATATGGAAAAAAACATGGGAAAGTAAATTATTTTTTAAGAATATTTTTAGTATAATCTGTTTATTCATAATGGTTTTTAACCCACTTATCATTTAATATTTAATTAAAGTAAAAGTTTTCAATACTATTCTTCCAGCAGGCATTTGTTTAATCCATATCTAAGTAACAAGGATAAAGGGGGTGGTCACTTTCATTAATAATTACAATTAAAACATATAAAACCTTAAGAGCTTCTGTATCTTTTAAAAATTAAAATATCATTCTTTTGTTCAAATTTACTATTTAAAAACGAATCTAATATTTAAGTTTTTTTAAATAGTTAAATAAACTTTTACAATTTAAATTACATTCTAAAGGATTTTTGGTTATAGATGGATGAGAAATATAATCGTATAGTTGTGCTGCATTAATTTTAATATGGTATGCACTTGTTGTTTTTTATCATTTTTAACTTTTTCGTATAAAGACATTTTCAATTTTTGTCATTTTTTCTGTTAACTGAAAACAAGAACTATAATAAATAAAAATTATATTAATCTGTGTGTTCTATTTGTTATGTTTATACAGCATCGGTTGTAGCAAAGATGTACTGAGTATATAACCTACGGAGCAGGGGGACGTTTAAACCATTTTTCGATGGACCTCTTCAAATGTTATTTAGCACATTTCTTCAATAAAGAGCGCTAGCGCATGTGATCGGCATTGTGAAAATCCCATGTTGGTTGACTGTTTTTTCACCTGCTTTGGGAGATCATAGCAATATTGATACCGAAGAACATATAAATAATTTAGATATAAAGGTTTATAAACCTTTATATCTACTTTTTGATTTAAGAATCGTTCTATAATTTATAAGCATCAATCAATGTCCAGATTGGATATTGAAGGTATCAAAAACAGGCTCCCGTCTAAAAAAACTTTTTTTTGGCTTTTTAGCCACTCAATATTTAATATGGTTTTTTCTTATATTGGATCAGAACACAAACCACTACAATATATTAACCAATACACACGAAGTATATTTACCTGTGTTCTTTCTTGACAACCTTCCGATAACCTCCTGAAAGTGGTTATTAAGGAAAGTAATTTTAATACACTTACAATAACGAATTCTTTCATTTTTTCCCTTATGTTCATATTTCTGGTACTTATTATAGTTATAAATATTCAACTTTTCAGTTGTTGTAAAATATTAATATGAAGTTTCATCAACCTTTTTTTCCCTGGTCTCCTCCTCTGCTTTTTTGTT
>JAHLJT010004567.1:1938685-2057377 GCA_031308135.1 Acheta domesticus | reverse complement strand
CGAGAACTTGAAAATGATGATCCGTGGAAGGTTCATCGCTTTCCAGTGAAACACACGTCAGTGTGTGATTAAATTATCTGGCACAATGAATTACACGATAAGGACATATATGCGAAATCTCCTTCGGCGCGAGATAGAAGAGTTAGTCAACTTCCATTGAATCTCGCGAACCGTGGAGGAGAATATACGAAATGCCAAAGCTAAAAGAGTGATAGAAACAGGTAATTCTGTCTTAAATGAGGTGGTGGAGACCCCAGGCAGAGATCTAGATATTTACTGAAATCAATCACATCATAGATGCAACTGGATATCTAGTATCTCAGATAATTTTGGGGCAAGCCAAGAACACCGACGGCCGACAGCAAAACAGAGTAAACAGCTCTGTACCCCCATGGATGACAGAATTATGAAACGGATAGCCGACACCGGCGCGAAATATCACTCTTAGTGAGGCATTTCTAAATCAAACGCCACACCTCTAAAGTTCAACGAAAAATATTCAATGGTTGAACAAAAATACCAATTGAAAATGGACACCAGCAGGCTAATGGTAGTTGAGAAGCTAAAAGAGAAAATTCAAGCATGGGCTCAAAGAATAAGACGTTACAAACGTAGAATAGATTTCCGTGTACAGAAACGGTTGTTGAAACAGACGCGAAGAGATTCTATCGCAATCTGGACTCAAAAAACCGAATGGCAAAGCTGTTACTCCTTCAAAAGATGACGTCGGAAGCATTTTGGGCAGGAATCTGGGAGAGAGCAGATCTACAACAAAGACGCATCTTGGCTTCAATCTGAAGTTGATGCTGCCGATGAACTTGTAGAAACAGTGGAAGATGTTCACCATTCTCGGAAGGACCTCTTCCAAGCAATTAAGAACATGGGAAACTGGAAGTCCCCGGATTGATAAGATCCAGATTTATTGGATTAAGAAATTAACAGCAATACATTCTCATCTAGCAAAGGCTGTTAATAAAATTTTAGAAAACCCAAAGGAACTCCCGGAATGGCTCACACGCGGCATCACGTATTTGCTACCCAAAGCGGGAGACAGCTCTTTGGCGAAGAACTACAGGCCAATTACTTGTCTGCCAGTACTGTACAAAGTTATAACTGCAGCCATAGCTGACAAAATGTACAGACATCTAGAGAAGAATCATCTAATGCCAGCTGAACAAAAAGGATGTCGTAAAGGCTCTTATGGCTGTAAGGAAATCTTGCTACTGAATAAAGTCATCTTGAATGATGTAAAGAAACGAAAACGTAATTTGAGCATGGCTTGGATTGACTACCAAAAGGCCTTTGATAGTGTACCACACGATTGGATTTTGAAGACCCTGGAGATCTATCGATTTCATCCTAGACTTATTGAATTTTGCAAGGCTAGTATGAAGTCGTGGAGTACCAGGTTACTAATACACAGCGGAAAGGAAGCAGTAGAAACCAGAAGTATTCAGATTAACAGGGGTATTTTTCAAGGAGATTCACTATCCCCTCTGCTGTTTTGCATTAGTTTGATCCCCACTATCGAGACAGTTGTCGCAAGCTGACTTTGGTTTTAAGCTCCCATGGTGATGAAAGGCCAGTATCACATTTGTTTTACATGGATGATCTGAAAGTGTTTGCCAAGAATGAAGCGATCTCTCCCAAATGCTGTCTGTCGTGAATGACTCTAGCAATGAATCTGCATGAAGTTTGGTCTTGACAATTGTGTGCAAAATCACTTTAAAAAGTAGGGAAACTCACAACGTCTGAGAACATTGAAATTGATACGCACACTGTGATTCAAGATCTTAGCCAGGTAAAACTTACCAATATCTGGGCATTGAAGAATGGGAAACCATCTCGAATGACAGAATGAAGAGAGAATCGTAGGGAGTATTATAGGAGAGTGAGACTGGTCCTGCAGTCCGCTCTGAATTCAGGAATAAAATATCTGCAATAGGTAGTTTGGCGGTACCTGTAGCCGAATACAGTTTTGGACTAGTTGGACTGGAACTGAGCAAGAAATTCGACCATGGATCGAAAAACCAGAAAACTGCTAACAATGCATCATCTTTCCCACCCTCGAGCTGATGTACATAGACTTTATGTGGCACGTAAGGAAGGAGGAAGAGGCCTGAGGACAAATTGAGGCCTCCTGGCACAACGCAATAGTCGGGTTGGGAAGTATGTAGTCAGCCATCAAGACGACCCTCTAATGAGGCAGGTCATGAAATCTGACCCGAAAGAAATGGGAAACAGAGGCATTGTTAGTGTAGCAAGAAACATGCGAAGAAAAACTAGGCAAGGACACGTCGAATAACACAGACACTGAACTTCTGATGCTGCTAAACATGAAGTGTGAGACACAAAAAATGTTAAAGAAATCGTGGAGAGACAAACCACTCACGGGACAATACCTAAAAAGAATGGACAAAGTGCAGATCAATAAAGATCAATCATTTATGTGGCTTAAAAGGGGAAGGATGAAGCCAGAATCGGAAGCACTTGTAATAGCTGCCCAAGATCAGGCCTTGAGAACACGACATTATGATTAAAGCGGTTCTCAAAATTCTCCCAAGATGACACAATGCCGCATTTGCTGGAGCAAGTAGAAACCATTGATCATATTGTCTCAGCTTGTTCCAATCCTAGCAAAGACCGAATACCTTAAAAGACATGATAGGGTGTGTAGCCTACCTCCACTGGCAGATCTGTACCGCCCTCGACGTTCCAAACACATGCCCCAAGCTGGTTCGAACACTCCACCCGAAACCGGTGACGTCTGTTGGATTGTGTACGATATTGTACGACCAACAAATTCACAACTGATCGCACGATAGCGGCAAACAAACCGGATATAGTTATCCGGGATTTGGCGAAAAAATCGTGTTTACTTATCGATGTTGCTGTACCTTGCGATCAAAACGTCGTACCAAGGAGGCAGAGAAACGTCTTAAATACAAGAGTTTGGAATCGAGATCAGCCGAATGTGGGGCGTAAAAGCACAGGTCGTCCCGATAGTTATCGGAGCTCTGGGATTTGTTCCGCAAAATTTGAGTAAGAACTTGTCTAAACTCCCAGGTAATTCAAAAGACTGGGAAGTGCAAGAAATTGCTTTATTTGGAACAGCCCACATTTTGCGTAAAGTATTGTAGAGGCAGTGATAGTCACCGAATCTGCTCCTTAGGTAGCTGGTTGCAACCTGGAGTAGATTTTATATTCAGCCGACTCATAAGATCTTTAGTCGTGATGTAGTGGAATAATAATAATAATAATAATAATAATAATGCAATAATAATAATCAATGCAATAACCGGGATGGGAAAGTATGTAGTCAGCCACAATGCAATAACCGGGATGGGAAAGTATGTAGTCAGCCATCAAGACGACCCCACTAATGAGGCAGGTCATGAAATCTGACCGAAGAATGGGAAACAGAGGCAGTGTAAGTGTAGCAAGAAGCATTGCGAACAAGACTATGCAAGACACCCAGAATGACAGAGACACTGAACTTCTGATGCTACTTAACGTGAAATTTGAGACACAAAAAAGTTAAAGAAATCATGGAGAGACAAACCACTCCACGGACAATATTTGAAACGAATGGACAAGGTGCAGATCAATAAAGATCAATCATTTATGTGGCTTAAAAGGGGAAGAATGAAGCCAGAAACCGAAGCACTTGTAATAGTTGCTCAAGATCAGGCCTTAAGAACATGACATTATGATAAAGCGGTTCTCAAAATTTCTCAAGGTCCAAGGTGAGTTATATTATGTGAGAGTAATAACATTATCAAGGTTCATTTCAATTCCTTTTCTGTTGTGATGAAATGTGAAATTTAGTGTATTATCAGGAATTAAAGAATGTTGATAATTTCCTTGGAGCATGATTTCCTCTGTAAGTATATTGATGAGAATAAACTAATTTTAGGGGCACATATAATTTACAATACAGATTTAAAAAGAGGCCAAGACTTCCAATGATCTACAAATAGTGTGAATTTTAAAATGTGAGTCCAACTTTTAATATTTATACATCCAAAATAATCAAGTAACCTGTAAACCATATTTGTAATTTGTACTTTTTCAAATTTTAAAAGATGTGTCCAGACCATTACCTGGCCTAAAAACACTTGGCCATTCATAATAGTGATGGACAATGATCCGTATCACAGTGGATTAGCGGAAGAAATTCTGACATCAAGATGGAGAAAAAATGAGTTAATGGTTAGTACATAATAATGATTTAAGACCAAATATAAAATATACTAAATAATGTTACTAATAAATTTTTTTAAAATGTAGTTACAGCACTTGGGTTGTTGTTCCTAATGACGCCCCATGTTGTACTTTTCGGATAACTATGCAAGCTATTTGGTAGACAAATAAAAAGGTTTATTCCGACAGCTGGTTGATATTGCTTTTAGAACATGACAGAATGTAACGAAAACGTTTTAATTTTTTTCTTTTCTTCTAGACAAGCCACTAAAAGATAGGGCATAAGGTCTTGTGTCTTCCAACATACCACTGTTTTTTTTTAATGCTATTGAGGACGTCTGGTCTGAAACAAAAAATATTCTATTCAAAAGTAGTAACTTCAAAGCCAGGCGATGACAGTGAAAGGGCCAAAAAGGTTTGGGTGAAAGAAATTAATAGGATATTCATGGCATTATTAAATGTATTTAGATTATAAGTTGCAACTTTCAGTGTAATTATAATGATATTTACATTTAAATTTCAATGTAATTATGTATTGTATTCAAAAAAAGCAAAATGTGTACATTTATTTGAAACTAGTGGAACCTGGCAGATGATATCTCCCCAACTCCCTCTCTCTCCCTCCCTCTGTCTCTCTGTCCTTGTCTCTGTCTATCTCCCTTTCTGTCTAGGTCTCTCCTTGTCTGTCTGTTTGTCTTTCTCTCACAAGCCGCCTTTCCTGTTCTTGGCTTCACCCTGCGTCTCACAGCAACAAGATGGAGCTCAGTTGGAATAGAAATTTAATTAAAATTAAACACCATCTTGTGCAGCAGTGCATTTTGTGGAATTACAACAAAATTAACAGCATAAAACCTGAGTGAAAAAGCATGTAGATATTCTAGATGTTTATGTTATAAATATGTAATTATTTAGAAAATAATATTGTATAGTATCATATATACACTACGGATTTGTAGCGGATGAAAGGTAGTCCTAGCTTTTCAGAAGAAAGCTTGACCACACACAAGATTTGCATTTGCAATACAAAATATGTTCGTAGTGTATACAATGTGTTTATGAGGAGTTGGTGCTCATGTGAATTGTAGTACTTTGTAGCCAGTGGTGGAACCAAAAAGGTGGGGGAGCTCAGTTGTAAAATGTGACATTACGCCCACCCTTCCAAATCGAACTGAGTGATAAGGCAATGATCTGCATAAAAATATTTGTTAGTTTTCAATTGAGTTATGAATGTGCAGTTTCAAACATGAACAAGCACATGGGAGGGTTGAAATTACTACTGCTTCATGAACATCAGCTCATTCATGATTCCGAGAACACAATGTCCAAGAAACAGGGTGGGGTGGGGGGTCAGTTTGACAATTCATGGTGGTCCTGAAGCCATAGGAGCACAGTAGCATGACATTGCTTTGTAAGAATGATGATTTCATAATGTATGTTGCAAATTGCATGTCTGAAATGTTCCTTTTAGACGTATACATATATTAAAATCTAATCAAATAAGTAAGAGATAAGTAGTAATGGATAAAAAAAATGTAAAAATAAGTAAAATAAAAATGGTTCTAATTCATTCAGAATGTCTTGTAAACTCCAAAAATATTATTGAATGGAGGTATGTAGTTCCTTTAAAAATATGTAATTACATGAAAATTCATTCCCTAATGATATGTGTTTTAATCCCCCAAAACTACAAAAATCATGATATATTAAATTATGTTCAAATTACTTTCAATAAAGTTCATTATTTTATGTTAGTCATTTCAGTTTTGTTTGCTACTGTTTACTCTTCTTTTATCGTAAATATTCTTGTAGGTGACTCCACAAAAATGGAATGATTATTTGGAGCACAGAAAAAATAGTTTTAGAACACTGCAAGATGGAAGTACAAAATTTCTTGGAAGCAAATGAATTTACAATAAATGTGGTGAATAATTTAGAGGAAGATGATGAATATGACAGTGAAATGGAATAGCGACGGTAAAATATCCATGACAACCAACAAATTTAATTTTCTGAATGATTACTTGTTTGAAATAAGTTTAATTTCACATTTCCAAACGTTCACACGTGACAGAATATTCACATTTACTGAATAATGTATTCATTTTCATTGAACTGTCTTCTTTGGATATTATTTCTCTATGTATATAATTTTTTTAAATAGTTTATTATTTATAAATTAATACAAGATATTCCCAAACATTCCTTTAGTTTTTAGTATTCACTAATGTTCTTAATGGTCTTTTTCAGTTCCTATTTTTTCAATTCCTACCTGCATTGCATGAGTTTATTTTTAACTGGCTTAGTAAATAACTTATACTTCTCGTTCTTGCCTGTTAGGACATAGCAAGCATGCATGTCCAGTGCAAACCCAGTGGAAATGAGTTGAAATGTGATCTTCAAAGTTTTAATTTCTTAAAAATCTACAAACCTAGGTCTATAATGTATTTATTACATAATAGCATGTACCCCGAGCTTCAAATTACTATGTAATTAAAAAAATATAATGTATTCAATGTGAACTTTTGTAGATGGTATTTTTTTCATGTTTCAATTGATTCAAAAAGTTGCTTTTTAAAGTTATGATCATTCTCATTAAAAGAAACCTTGTAATATATTTTCATCCAAAATTTATGACAGAAGAAATGAATCATGGAATTAAGAAACCCCATATCTCCATTTAATAACAGAAGGCATTAAACTATTTTTAGTGAAAGAAGCAAAGAAGATGTTTATCCTGTTATTTCATTTCATGTCTAAAAAATATACATGAACAATGATGAAAATTTAAATTTTCAGAGAATTTAAAATTAAAGTACCAATGTTGTTCAAACACAACATTGATGTAGTAAAACTTTTTTTAGATAAAATAATTCTTTGTAAATTTGTTGAGCATCATGATTGATCTACGAGAAAATGTTATTTTATCAGTTTTTGCTCTTTTCATTCATATCTGAGCATAAACTTGTCTTCCTTGAATAATTTTGAAACTTTGAGATAATGTAATGGATTGTGTTATTGAAAATGAATTTTTTATTTAATTTTTTTTCTTCCCTGCGAATTGGTCTCTATGGGCCATGTGAACGTGCATTTATGTACATGAGGCATTGTTTGGGGGGAATCAGCATTTCAGCTGGGTTCATTTTTACACCTCAGGGTTTTTAGCTGTGGGGGTATGGAAGATGAATTGATGATGATTATGAGAGGTAAGAGGGTGACACACCCATACAAACACTAATACACCCATGTCCGAGGCGGGACTCGAACCCTGCGGCTCGAGATTGCCAAGGCGCTACTATCTTAGCGATCTCAGCTACGGGACCAACTTTTAATTTAAATATTACTCAGTCTTTTTTTCTTCTTCTTCTTTTTCTTTTCTTTTCTTTCTTTCTTCCATATATATTACTTGACAAAATTGCATAAACCTATTATTGTTTTAGAATATTATTATATAGATAAATCCTCACACAGCTTATTATTGATCATTTACAATAATGTTGCATTTATGCAACTTTGGGATTGGTGAGTATTTAGCCTCATCATGATAAAACAAATACAATTCCAATGCAAGTGTTGAGGATTAGACTTGTAACTAGTGTTTCAAATTTCTGTACGTGATACAGTTATTTCATCTTGGAAATCGTGTTCAATCCTGCCAATTTTTAGTAGCAAAATAATTTAACATTTCAAGATTTGTACTGTTTTATTTTTAAAATAAAATTTACTTGTAGTCATTTTACTGCTACTACTTATAATAAACAATATCAACAATAACAATGCAACAAACAAGACATAATTTAAAAATATCAGTACATTCCATGTCTACATCTTGAAATGGTGAGAAGGAGGCAGGTTTTGTATTTCTACACCTAGTCCTACTGCAGCACCTGAAATAAGATTGCACATCTTAGTTACTGAGGTATTCCTGAACACTATAAAAATCAATTTTTGCGCAAGGAAATGTTTGAGTTTTTTTCTTGAAGTTGTGTAATCCTGTTATGTCCGAGATGTATTGGTAATTTGTTGAAGTAGTATCTTACATTTGCTTTAATCCAACGCAATCGTCTCATAGGTAGTGCCGGTAACTTTATACGAAAACTCGTATCCTTCTCAACTTCTCCAAAGTATTCGTGCTGTAGTTAAAATAACACTATCAGTATCAACTAAAACGTGTAAAGACACCCCTTAACACCACCCTTGGAGAACAATACATTTATTTTATTTTCGCTGACAGACGTCCTTTTCTTCTACTCATTCCCACTCGTAGAATACCCTATTGATTATGCCCCCTCGATCTCAACTTGGCTTGGGTTCGGTATCACGTACATTCTAATCAGTGGCATTTATGACTCTGGACCTAGGGCGTTGGCGTTGCAGGAAAGTGTTAACCCCCACGCTATTCTCTTCGCATACTATAAAATACCTACTTCTTTCGATATACTTAATTATCTTCATTGCCCGACTTGGGCAAGTTATTTGTGAAATATTTACTTAATTTCGTTGCCCGACTGATATTACTTTATGTTATCAATGTTATAATTTATGTTATTTTATTTTGCCTTTCAATGCTCATAAAGTTTCCCAATATTAAACCGTTATTAGCATGATCCCACTTTTATCTTTGTTCATAGGTCTCGACATACAACCTGTTATCTGTCGTATGTGGGCGTGCAATTCTGTACAGAATTGCGATTCCTGGAAGTTCTGTTGATTGAAACCAATTATTAAATTGATGGTCAACTAACTACAAATTATCACCCTTTTCTTTTTCAATTATAAGAATTTAACATTTGATCTGATACTGTCACAGTTTACACTGAGCTCAGCGATCATATGATCTCGTTTTCTTACGTACAATAATTGTAGTTCCGTATGGTTCCGGTTAAAGTTCATGCGCGCTATGATGACTTCTCAGATGACTTTCACATCTGACTTGATACCGTCCATAGGATGTCCTCGTTGATGTCCCTCTAATCGTAATCTTGGCTAACGTCAAGATGTAGGTTTACCAAAGTTTCTGGAGTATTCAAATCTACTGCGGATTCGATAGTGTAATGGTTAGCGTACCGGACTGTCATACCCAAATTCGCGGGTCAAACCCGTTCGAAGCCGTGGATTTTTTAACGGCGAAAAAATCCTTCGTACGCCTTCCTTCGGAGGGGAAGTAAAGCCGGCTGTCCCATGTTAGTAGATTTACTTGCATGTAAAAGATCCTCAAGCCTAAATGACGCCTCTGAGCTAAATTCAAATCGCCTGTTTCTTCGCCCAAGGAATACCTTCGTTCTCCGCTAGTTGGTGAAAGGAGCGTAGCGAAATTTACGTGGTCAGGCGGAAGAGCGGGCCTGATGGCCCGAGTCTCGCCACGTAAAATAAGGCATTAACTTACTTTATAATTTCATAAAAATCAATAATTGCAAATAAATTATTTCGCGAGCACGATGTGCTCTGTGTTTCGGACTACTGCGATTTTTCTAACTTCGCCCTCAAGGCCCGTCTTCGCGATGGAATAGATCATGGTATTTCGCATCTTTCTCAGTCGTGCCGCTAGATTTCGCATGATCGCGACCGTATGAAGCAGTGCTTGCAATCATGGGACTTCTAGCCGGCAAGACCGAGAAAGACGCGGAAATGCCCTGTGATATTCCATCGTGGCCGTAGGGGCTTGACGGGACAGAGTTAGGAAAATCGCACTATTTATCACACTGAACATTTCCAATAAGTCATTTCTGAGTCACACTGCTCTGAAAACTTTTGCATGGTCCTATCTCTACCTTTCTTACGCTTTTGTATCAATGTCAACATTTTAAAGTTACAACGTTCATCATCATTCCAACACCGTGTTTAAAATTGTTTGAGTCCGCTTAGGTTTCGATGATGAACACCAAGAGTATCCTTCCATAGCTTAGCCCTACCTTCAGACATGTGATGTACTAAATTGATACGGTCGTTTTGAGAATTGTATTCATTACGAAAAGTTATCTACAACAAGGCCTACCGCATTTCCTTTCAAAGTAAATTCTTCAGAAATTTTGTCAGTTACTAATAAGTCTATATTTTAGTCCATATTACAATGTTCTTCTTGCACTATTTCTTTTAACTCTCGTAGCTGAATCGCAATTTCCTTTGCGCCTGATTTATTATATTGCCACTCCCCTTGTAGTTCTACTTTATTGCAGCGCTCATGTACCTGCTCCTTTATTTTGGTAATCTGTCACGTAGTCTGCTGTTTCAGCGCCGAAATTGCTTGCTTGTTATTTACTACCGTAGCTTCTAATTTGATGATGTTGCCTATCCTGGCGAACATTCTGTTTCCGCCCGCCATTCTTCTATCGTGCGACCTACCTCGCCTATATCGGAAGTTATTTTACTCTTCCATTGCAGCATTGAATGTTGCCAAGCATCTAGACCCAACACATTTTTTGGGTTTCTAATAGTTTTAATATCTTGGCACACCAGTCTGTGGAACACAATTATTTAAGGCTTCCTTCCATCTTGAGAAGCTTCCCTACATTATCTAGGCCAGGGCATTCAAGAATGAGGTGGGAAGTGGAACTGCACCACACTTTGGACAGTGTTCAGGATCCGACCTCTTGAATAAATGGCAGAAATTAAGTTTGAAGTGACCTATCCTTAGACTTGAAACTGACAACCTGTTCTGTTCTCTTAGACTTTGGAAAGTATTTTTACCGGGAGAGCTAGGCAAGAAAGGCTAGTAAGAATGGATTGCCTGAGTAGATGAAGTTTGGAAACATTAAACTTCCAGACAAGAGTCCCAATAGCTGGGCCAAGAGTCCCTTACAAACTTTTTGTAATCCTGAAGAGTGCCTTGAATTTGGTCATCGGCGCATGTAAATGATGTGGCCAGTTTTGCGGCTGCATCAGCTTTATCATTGCCAGTGATTTTACAATGCGAGGGGATCCATATTATTTCTATTTGGGTCCCGTTTACAGCTTGATTTTCTATTTTTTTAAATTTGGATTGGTAGTGAATCTGTTCTCAATGGCTCATGAACCTTTTACATAATCAAAATGTTAAAGATGCTCCAAAAGAAGATGACGGAGGAAGTAAAAGTCTTGTTTAAGATGGGTAGACACCCTGGATAGAAGAGCGCGTAGACACCGCCTGATGAGAGTAACGCGTGAATGTGGCACTCCCCACCGCTCGGCTGTTTATTTATTTATTTATTTATTTATTCTCAAAAAACAGTAAAAACTGTATATGACGTGTGGGGAAAGAAATTTATCTGCGCACATTTTCTTGAGGGCCAGAATTTTATTAAAAAAAAAAACGAAAAAATTAATTTAGAAAATAATTATTTTAGAAAAATAAAGATATTTGAAAAATGTTTTTTCCCGAGTTATAGAAAATCAATTTCAACTGTAAATGAACTACAAGCAAAAGGAGTGCTCAACAAAACGTGCGCACAGTGAAGCTACATTTACGTCCAGAAGCAAAACAAGGGGCCATCTCAGCATTTGCTCTATGGATCAGGGAAACTGGACAAAAACCTGATCGAGATGGGGGTCATTGACCCGGAAGCTGAAGTACATTACTTGTTACAGGCGTATTAAATATTTTTTCGGCGCCCCCTTCGAAGGAGCCACACAACGGCCAATTGTTTGAGATTTAGGCATCGGAAATTAAACTCTAATGAGAGAAGAACTTGTGGGCACTGCGCCGGTGAGCACGAGAACAATTGCCCCGCCGACAGGCCAATTAAATGCGTGAATTGTATGAGGTTGGGTACGAAAAACGTTTGCTGGCGTCGCTTGCCGAATTCGTGTACGCCACATGGTCACGAAAGTAAAGCGAAATGGCCTCGCGGATTCTTAGGGTGACCTTGGTAATCGCGGTTACGAACGGCGCCGAGCCCCTGGCCCTGGACGGGACAAAAGGCACTGGCCGACTGCGACGTGGCGAGACTTGACTGGTAATAACGGAGGATTACTCCAAGGCAGGCGCTCAATGCCTCCAAAAAGATCAGACACGTTGCATAAACAAAGATGCAATAATTTTTTTAAAAAAAAAGCCATAGGGAATTCGTTATTTAATTATTCATTCCAGGCTTTTCAGTAACATTTGGCCACAGACGATATTTTATGGGAATCCAACGCTTCCTATTTTGCCTTAGGTACTCCATTAAAATACTACTAATTTTACTATGAACTTTCTCAAGCACGCATTAGAAAAATATCATTTCTCAGTTACAATTTTCCAGAAACTTAGTAGACAAAATTAAAAATATAATAATTTTTGATAATCACAAGCTAATTTCATTGGATGTTGTTTAACTTTCATCAATATACCTAAATTACCTAGTTATTAAAGTATCGAAAATCATGAAAACTAATAGCACCTCATTTTAAAATATCGTTGAAAGAATTATTATAATCATGATACAGCTGATACTCAGATTAACAAATTTTGTTTAATAATGTTAAATATAAACAGTCGTCCTATGGGAGGGACAACAGTGCAACTAAGACTGGATTTCACCTGTCGTTGCTGAAATGGTAATAAAAATAGTAATACAATGTAATAACTAATTGGTTTAAAAAACAACTTTACTCGGGAAGAATATTGAATTATTATTCAGTAAATTCCAAGCAACAAAAAATTAGTATCATCTTTAACCTGGTCGATAAGGGATAGGACTGGCGCATAAAAGTTTTCATAAAGATAACCTCAAAATTATTGAAACAAATACTGGCAGCTAATTACTAACCTAAAGATTTTATCAATACATATATACATATTATAGTATTTAACTATCAAAACTTAACAAAACTCACAACAAGATTAATACTGATATATTTCATAAATTTTCCATATTATAAAATATTGTTATCAAAATGTAGATATTTATTTGCAGGTGTTACATTTATATTTATTCCTTCCCACCAGCTTTCCAAATTCATTAAAAATAATAAAGGCTGTGTACCTTATAAACTAAAACAAAACTTACTTTTGAAATACAATGTACTGCTACAGGCGTGAAAATATTTTATTGGTTGGGTTTACTACAAAAAGGAACTTAAAAATCAGAATTAGGGTGTAAAATAGAATTTTAAGAACAATGATACCCACAGTATAGTAATCACTAATCATGTGTTAGAATAATAATTACTATTTTGGTTGGGATGGGGCACGGATTTTAGATACTGAAACTAACCATCTCAGCGAAGTTACATATTAAAAGTCATGAAAACCCCATCAACTTACAGATACTCACAAGCTTAGGAGCGTTTATAATATTCTTATATAAATGCTCCTGACGTATTAGTGTAATGCATACTGACATTTTCAACATGTCAGTTCTCGTTGGTTTATTTTGCACCTATGCACTCTCCTTGACAAAAGGCAAATAATACTTCACGCCCATGGAGCAAGGAAATATTCTTAGTTCCATGACACGTATCCCGCTCTTCTCTAGGACAGTAGCATCCAGGTAGGCAGCTCATGGGAAGTAGCATCAAGGTAGCATCAGACAGTGGGACAGACTGGGAAAAGCCATGGAATCTTGGCTATCCTGTACTTCTTCAAATTGTGAAGATGTGTGGTTATAACATTAGGATTTACGAAATTTATGGATGTACACATTTCCAATCTACACAGACGGTAAGCTTGTTATTCTTATTTTAGTATACTACGTAGGGGTTTTATCAGTTGAATGGGTGAGTGGAAAAAAGTCTACTAGTCTAGAAAGTTGATTCTGAGATAATGCAAGTTATAAATTATGATTAGTTATGACAAGGAAACTGTTGAGATTATAACAGTTTTCGTGTTTCAGAAATGTTATACCAAGTCATACGCATAATGTTCTGAGGAGTAATTGTGACAAAAACTATTAATAATATGTTATTATTTAAACGAAAACTAAGTCATATACGGTTTCTCTAGGCAGTAGCATCCAGGCAGGCAGCTTATGGGAGTAGCATCTCAACAAAGATTTACCAACAAAATTTCTTGAAAAATAACTATGTACCACAAAAGTATCACATTTTATTGTTGTAAGAGTGCACATACTATCCTCTCGCTTCTATCCTAAAATCCTTCAGATTCCCTCGGCCGTATGTTTCAAAGTCGGAAAACAAAATCATCACAATAAACTAAAGCGAAAACTACCGTGACAGTTCTTCGACCCTCTGTAACCATCATGTATCTGATGTGAATTTGCACATTTAATCTACAAAAAAATATGTTTTGAGTTGACGCAACTTGCCCATGTACTCAATGTGTTCATCTGTTGATAATGTTTCCTAAACAATGTCAATATTATTCAATGAAGTCTCAATGTATCCGCCTCGGCCTGTGGCGTAGTTAGGGAGGGGGGGGGGCGGTTCGCCCCGGGTGATACAGTTTTAGGGTGTCACCAATTACAAAATTTTATAGATTTTGTATAGATTACAGATAATAGCATATATTTCTATGAAATTGTAGATGAGTTTATCGCCCTTATATCTCGAAAAGTGTTTTTATAAAACGCTTGCATTTGTTAATTAGTCACTCATTTTAGATTATTTATTTAAAAATTATAAATTATTCTGAATTACATACGGTTTATTTTAATATATTGTATATAAATGACATGTGCAAATATATTTGATTTTTTTATATCATACTTGAAATAAATAAATATAAACATTTAAACTTTAATTAAATAATGTAAAAACTATTCAGTAATAGATGTTTTTATACTGAATTAATAGCGGGGGGTAATTTTAGTTTTGCCCCGGGTGACACCAATGGGAGCTACGCCACTGGCAGAAATGCGTGCTCTTGTAGCAGCTTTTGTTTCAATAAATTCTGTGGTGGCAGTTTTTGTTTCGGTCTGAGAGCAGCGTGATTCATGCAACCTTCAATCTCTTTGGAACTAAAGCAGAGAACGTTTCCACCACTTTCTCTTTAAAAACTGATTTCTATTGAAATCGTTTGCCCTTTAGGAACTTAACTTGGAACTAATAGGCAGCAAGTATTCCTTTTCGGGAAAAACCTTTTTTGAATTAATCGTTTACTTGCTTAATAGTAAGTACTATCTGAGGAAATTTAATTGAGAACATTTTTCATTCGACCAAATACAACGATGAATCGACGAAAATGTATGTTAACGATATTGACAGTACGATGCATTTTAGTATTTTACCTTTTCTTGCTGCAAATGAATAAATTGCTCAGCCATTAGGCACCTAACCCAATCGTGAACAAATACATAATTGTGAATTTAGTATTTTTTGTCTTGTGTTTATTGCAGAAATTCGTATTTTTACAATTCTTTTCTTTTAAGTAAAATATTATTCAAGATTGAACGGATGAATGAAGTTTCAGTATAAAAATACAATAGAGGCGAAGGGCGCAGAGAGTGTGGACGGGACGTGCGTAGAAAAGAAGCCGCCGATTGTGCGCTAGTCCCAGTGTCCTTCGGGAGGGGTCAGAACCCCCCATCCGACGAGTTCGCTGGGATTGACGCTGCCGACGGCCTGCTCAGCCTCGTTGCGAAGGATGTTCTCGAATTTCGTGAGAAGCACTTGCTCGTAGAACAGCATGAACTTGTTGGCGATGCTCGTAGCCCAACTGTCGAACGGGCCGAATCCTGTCACTTCCAAGACCACGTCGCTAGAACGAATAAAAAAAAAAGACATATTTCAGGTACACTCTTTAACATTTCATAACATCATTCATACAAGTGGTTGGTGCCTATACTTAAATCATTGTAGAATGAAGTATTCTTCAAAAATGTTTTGCTTTGATTTGCAATGTTAGTGTTTCAGGCCAAAGACTTTGTAATAGTATACTAGACCCATGACATAGCTGCTAGTAAGTAGCGTTGTAAATTCAATCGTTTCCTGGCAGCATTGGCACCATGTGGACACCAAGTCGGATCGGTACCGTATTCTATTCCCGTTTGTGTTTTTTTCTGTGGTAGAAGGAGCAGAGAAGAAAAAGTAGTCCGCAAAGTACGGGTGTATAAATCGTGTGACTAAAGTCATGTGTACACATGTCTTACTACACAAATTGATAGTGTTCAGTTAAAACAATAAATAATCACTCCTCAGGACAGTTAATGAGGTTCATCTAGGGTCACAATCAATTTTATTGCAGTCGACGTCAGGTAAAGGAAGTCCCAATGAGCCGTTCTTTACATCTCTCCACACCCCTTCTGAAGAAGCAAGGAGCGCATTTTCCAAGTCCAGTTTGTAATAGATTTATTCAGAATTTTTCAAATACAAATTCTAATACGTAAATGAGTTAAAGTTAAAAAAAGTTACAAAAAAGTTTTAAAAAAAATCGTATTTAGCAGTAGAACCCAACAGAAATAAGAGACTAATACTAGAAACTTAGAATATAAAAACTCAGAATACTATGAATACTGTAATAGAATCCAACCAGTTTACAAAAATTTATGACAACATACTAAATATTTTTAGTCAATAACCCCCTCCGCCTTTTTACTTTTTTAATATTAGGTCAAACATTTGAATATTATATCTTCCTACTGTCTCCTCAGTTCCGTTACTACTTCAACCTTGCAACGACTTTATTTAAACAGTCAGTGGTCATGTTGCTGCACGACACTCCACCACGTACTGCTAAAATTAGGTTTGTGTATATTGTGTATATTTTGTATATGCTTTTTTACGTAGCATTACTTTTAGTTTTCAAGATACTTTTAGTTGTTTTTTAACAGGTGAGCTTTCATTGAATTGGGTACAGTATAAATTTGTGATATTTTTGTTTTTTTGTACTTTGTATGTTTCTTTCTGTTTTTTTGAATAATGTGGAAATTCATTTGTCTTCAATATTTTGAATAAATTGTAATTAAATTTCAGTTCTACCTGATGAGGGAGACAAAACAGTCTCTGAAACGACGTATAACGCTAATTAATACGTTTTGATAAGAAGATTTTCAGTATTTTTGTGGTTGTCCAAAATTCAACGGGACTGAACAGCATTAAATAAGATTAAATTTTGTAGTTGAATAGTATGAACGGACGTTTAAGAGAATGATACAGGTATTATTTTCGTTGAAATCGTGATTTTGAGTTTTCGAAAATTGCAAAAAACAGTTTCAAAACTATAACAATTAAGATAGAGATTTTTGCCTCAGACAAAGGCTGTTGTACAAAATTAACTCTTTAAATAAGGTCAAGTACAATTTTTTGAAAAAATGAGTAGGTTTTTGCGTAATTTGCTCTTGAAGTGTATGATTCTTAAAAACATTGCAAATTTTTCCTTTAAATTTTCTCCACTTACGTAATAAGTGACGGTAAAAAATATCTTTCTAGTCTCATTTTGCAGTATTGATCGGTTTTGCAAAACAAATCAAAACTACAAAATTGAAGATAGAGATTTTTGCCTCAGACGTGTTGTAAAAAAGTAGCTGTTTAAAAAGGTATTGTACAATCTTTTGTAAAAGTTATTAGTTTTCGCGTAATTTCTGCTTGAAATTAATGAAACATATGGGCGTCTCGTCTTACGTAACGATAACATTTAATATTGCTAGAAAGTATGTGATGTTGTAGCCCCATTAGTTTGTCAGTTTCTGTGCGCGTTGGATATTAGTAGTCTAAAACATACTAGGGCCTGCAGCATAAATGCTGCTGCACAATCTGAGTGGCAATTGAGGCCCGGTAGCTGCAAAGATGCTGCCTATTATTGCTAGGCCCCTAAATTACGAGGCAACAGGCTTCCTAGCGTGTATGCAAATCAATGAAAACTGATATGGAAGTCACTAGAAGAGAAAGATACCGAACAAACTGCATTCAAACAATAATAGACATTATATACACGTATTTATTTATTTTGAAACATTTATTTATTTATAATGTTAAGAGTGCTTATCTAGAAAGAACAGAACTCTTTCTGAACAAAGTACACACGAATTATTTCCTTTCTCACATGTGCTGTTACATAAATTTTTTCAATACAATTCAATAGAAAACTGAGACAAAACTCTTCTTTTTGTGAAACATATTTGAGAATAAAGGTTTTAGGAAGTGTATTTTTCAGGATTTTCAACTTTTCTTCAACAAATTCTTCACGGGTTACTCTGGGTGACGAGTAATGCTTGGAGTTCTGAAACAATAGAATTACAATTCACTATTAACATACGTTTAAAAATGTTGAATAAAATGTAAGTGAAATGTTTACCAAGATCATTTTTATAAACATTGATTGTTGTATTTTAATTGTTTTGTATTTCTAATTTAGCTGCATGTGGCATTCCTTTTTGCTTGTATTTTATTTGAGGAACTTAATTTTGGAGTTAAGATTAATACATTTTAATTTATTATTTTTGAAATAAAACTTTAAAGAAGGGCAAATGGGCGTAAACAGGCAAAAAGTTAAACGCGTAGTTATGGAAGATAACGCGTAGCGCATGTGGAATTATATTAGAAAGATCATTTGGGGAACACTGGGAGAAGGGTATTTAGGAATATTTGGGTAACTTATGACGAACATGTGAGGAAACACCTTTTGGGCTGGGCTCACAGAGTTTAGGAATTGGTGACATTTCTGGAGCCAATTAAAAGCTGGAAAATGGCCAAATAGTTATATACCTACCCATTATATTTACATGCCAACCAAAACATAAGTAAATGGTAACATTGAATTCATCCATGAAGGGTTATTGCTACACATTCTTGAAAGAACAGGATTGTTGAAAAAAATATTTGGGCAGAATGTCAATGAATATAAGAGGTAATTTCAACATTGATTTCAATTTAAACGAAGTTCTACCATTAAATAGATTTTGGAATGAAAAGTTTAATCTAAAATTGAACACTGAAAAGTGTTCTAAAACCAGTTCAAGTACTACCATTGATGCAGTATTCTCACATAATTTATAAAATTTACACTCTAAAATATTTTATCATCCTTAAGCAATAATTTCAGCAACAGAACAATACTCTCTTTTTTCGATTATGAATCTAGAGACATTGTTCGAATTAATAATAATAATAGTATTTAATTAAACGATAATATATAAATAATAATAGTAATAATAAATAAATAATAATAGTATTTAATTAAACGAATTTAATTCCACCATAACGTTTCCAATCTTTTTTAAATGAATAATAATAAAAATCATTAACAAATAGAAAAGTTGCAAAGCATGAAATCAGCTTTTCCTAAAAGCCAAAAAGTTTGTTGTACTGCCTGAGAAGCTCGGGTGCCTTTTTTAAATATTTGTTTGCATTCAACTGGACTTTCTTTTTGTTATATCATTTGATGGATTGATTACGTAGTAGTGTGAGATTTTAATTGAAGAAGTATGTATTATTTCGGTGATAAAAATTATGGCTCAGTATTTAAATTTATAGAAATGTTTTGATGTCATCAATGAGTGGGTCAGTAACATCTTGAATTATGTTTATAACATTTATATTTTATAGACTTAAGCTTTACTTGTTAAAAATGGATGATTGAAAATAACTTAAATTCTATAAGTTAAAAACTTATAGTAGAGTTTCTATGAAAAATCAATATTTTGTAAGTTTTAGTAGGTCTGTATGATTTAAACCATATATTTCTACTTGTATAATTAAATTATGTTCTTTGCGTAGAAGATTTACGATAGCTCAGGTAATTGACTATCATGTGGTTGAAGAGTGGGATTCAGAGGTCAAGGATTATTTATTTCATATAAGATGAATAAATCAAGATTATCATAACAATTATTTCAAATATAAGTTTATTTTGTATGACATTGAAGATGGTAGAGAAATGTGTGATTCATGTGGCTGAGACGTTAGGTGCATGTGCCTTTTTAGGTTATTTAGGTTTATTAAATCGAAATTACCACAATTTACTTAACATAATTTTTACTTAATATTAAAATTGTCTTTTTTCTTCTATTACTCTCTTTCCAATCATCCTCATTTAACTCTCTCTTCCAAAAGTTTCTTATTTCATTTAACTCATTATTTTTTTTTATCAACCCCTCGTTCTTCGACCTGATACGAACATCTGCAATACTTTTTGGAAGACTAACTGCATTCTTTGTACACGGCTGTAATTTATAGGTTCTAATATTAATTTTTACTTTCTCGTATGAGGACGTATCTATCTACAGCGAAAGTTAGGTAATACAACGGAAAATTGATTTCGAAATTTCAACGGAAACAATGTTATGGGGTCCCCAGATACAGGGAAAATGGATTACAGAGTACAACAATTTTTGTATGACTAGGTTCTTTTTATAATTAATTAGTTCATTTTGTTCTAAAAAGAAGGAGAATCAACTACATAATGGTCCCTGATTTACTTTTCCGGATAGGATTTTGATTTTATTAGTTTTTCGTCCCTTTTCTAGATTTCTTTGCCTTACTTTTGTTCCAAACGATCAATAAGTGTTTTGCCCAGCCTAAATACGTTTAAGAGATATCCTTTATACTCAAAAAAGGTCAGAAGAAGTGTCATGATATAAAAACTCATTTTTATAACTTTTTTGTTGAAAAAATAAGCTGTGTTTATAGATTAACTGAAGGAAAGCTATAATTTCAAAGTTATGTCTTCTAAAATCCTAAAACATGGAGAAATTCTGATTATAAGAAATGTTTAAGGAAGCACAGTTTACAGTGTGAGAGGGTCATTCAGTAATTAAACAGTCAAATAGCTGTACAGATTTTTTTCATTCAATCAGTAAAACTTTTTGTCTACTTTTCCACGTAATTCTTACCGATTTCTCTGCACTTGTCCCATTTTCTTACAAGTCTTCTTATCCCAACAACGAGGATTTCTTTAACTTCATCTCGAAGCCAATTTTGTACTTTTTTCTTTATCACTTCCTTGTTGAACTGGATGATAAGCAAAGCTCCTTTCATTGGATCAAACTAGTGGTGCTAAAACAGCACGTACTTTCTCGCCATTAGTAATGGTTATGTAATACAATCTATACCACAATTTCTCTGTAAATTAACACATCTGTCATCATTTTTTGTAAAACTAATTTGAAATCGTAAAATATTTGGCGCGAAAAATAAGCAGTATGCGAGAAAGTAAAATAATTAAAATTAATAAATAAAACGATATTGATGGCATTGGCAAAAAAACGCAATATATCGAAAAATATATATAACAGTAATTATTAAACACTGTGGTGTTGGATTATATTACAAATATATAAAAGTATTAGTTTATATTACCGCGATTGAAAGGCAGTTGCCATTATCGCCTTCTGTTATCAGTGCGGCGTTACAACAACGGGTTACAACAACCGATAATGTCCGCTCATCTATTCGTTTTCATATTAAACAGAATTAAAATGAAATAACAAATATACGATAAATAACACTAAAATGAAAAATGAAATACAAATTCCAACTTCAAATTCTAACTTATGTAGCATCCAACTGCGGAAATTGGAAGCGGGCGACTGAGGGCTAGCAATCTTTATTTCATATTTATTTCAAATAGATTTTAAATCATTTCTATAAGATTAATTTGTAAACGTATAATACAAGCTCCAATGTAAGAAACGAACAAAGAAATATGAAACAATAACTTACATAGCATCCAACTGCCTCAAAACACCTTTGAAATAACGATCACGAAGCGCAGGATTTTCAGAGCGGGTGACAAAATTTGACGCCCAATTACTCCAAAAATACTCATATTTTCGAAACATTCAACATGACTTTATTTAAAAAAACAATTATTTAAATACTGCTTTTTTTCTCTTACCCGGGGTTACTTAGCTTAAACTTGTGCAGCTTCATCTCGAAATACGCAGGGAAGATGGTGAGCACGAAGGGCGCCTGCAGGTCGACGATGTTGGCCAGGATATGGCCGCGGGGGCCCGTGCCGATTGACTGGATGGCGTAGGAGTAGATAATCTGCAAAATTACGTCATTTTTGTACGTTTTCACTTCATTTTTAGTGCACTTTCTCTGATTTCATAGATTTTAATTTTAAAGTTAGTGCCCTATTTTACGTGGCGAGACTGGCCATGCCGTCTGACCACGCAAATTTCAATACGCTCCTTTCACCACCTAGCGGAGAAAGAAGGTATTATCTCGGGCGACGAAACAGCCGATTTGAATTTAGCTTAGGAGGCTTCATTTAGGCTTGAGGATCTTTTACATGCAGTAAATCTACTACATGGGATATCCGGTTTTACTTCCCCTCCGAAGGAAGGCGTACGAAGGTTTTTTTTCGCCCTTAAAAATCCGCGGCTTCGATCAGGTTTGAACCCGCAATCTTGGGTACAACAATCCGATACGCTGACCGTCATACCATCCAGAAACCATCCATCCGATACGTTATACCATGCAGCAACCACCCGAATCACCCGAATTTTAAAGGTACCAAACCATCCGCAAACCATCCGAATTTTAAAGGTACTTGCTTGAAATAATCTTTACGAAATTCAACAAATGTTCACCCGAGAATTCCTGAGCAGCCTATTCGATTTTTTCGCTCGTATATTGTAATGTCAACTGTCGTGAGTACTATGTAATCTAAGGTTCTTGTGACGCCTATCGGCGCCATTGTCAGTTCGTCCGATTTCGCGATAAATAAAGACAGAGATTTCCTTGTAAAGAATACTCCAAACCAAAAATCCGCCGAGTTTACTTGAGCGAAAAGAAGAATACTCGATTACACCTGTAACATTTCCAAAAGCTTGAGTTGTTCATCTCAAGTGGTTTTGATAAAATATTTTTACGTCCTTTTTCTTTCTTTTTAGGGCATTTTTAAAACATTTTAAGAACATTCTGTTGATAATTTTTGGCGATGTTTTACGCCATCAAAATCCACCCCCAAACTGATCAACAATTGAATAGGTGATACAGATCAGAATACAGATCTAACCCACAAAAAGTCGAAAATTGAGATTTCAGTGGAATAGTGACCTATTGGACGTAATACACAGCCCCCTCGATTTTGGAGGCGCACCGGCCATTCCTAAGTATGTTATTCTTTAGGTAAAGTTTTCCTATTGGCGACTAGTGATCTATCTGCAGCAAGATGTCGGATCGACGCGAGTACGTTATGAGCGGTAGTGCCTTGACTAAAATTTGACTTCAGAGTGATTCACAGTTCATTAATATATTTATAATATTTAAGTTTTTTACAGAAATAAATTAATTTAAACTGATTAGGTGTTTTTTTATATTTCCTGAAAACGTTTCCTTTTGTGGATTAGATCCCTATTCGGGGTAACTATTCAATTGAAGCTGATGCTACTGAACGCGTGGACGAGTAGTGGTCGCAGGGAGCCCCACGATCTTTCGGATCTGGAGAAGCAACGAACAGACTACAGTTACGAAATTGCTGCGTGTTTACAACAAGAATAAAGTAACGTTCTTTAAAAGATCGGTGACTGGCGACGAAACTTATGGCGTGAGCGCATGCTGCCAGGCCACGCATCAACTTCACTATTCCTCGGCGGGGTGCGTGAGGTGCGCGATCTGTCAGGTATAAACGGCTAAAGAAAAAGAAATTGCTTTTTTTTGACATAATGTTTTTTTTTGTTTGGAATTGATGCCTTATTTTACGTGGAGAGACTCAGGCCATGAGGCCTGCTCTTCCGTCTGACCACGCAAATTTCGCAACGCACTTTTCACCAACTAGCGGGAAAATCTACTAACATGAGACAGCCGGCTTTACTTCCTCTCCGAAGGAAGGCGAACGAAGGATTTTTTCGCCCTTAAAAATCCACGGCTTCGATCGTGTTTGAACCCGCGAACTTGGGTATAACAGCCCGATACGCTAACCGTTACACCATCGCCGCCGCCGATGTTGTTCGACAGTTTCTGAAAGTTTGCAATTTGAGCTCATTTTCACTAGAAAAGCTTTGAGTTCTCTAGAAAGAGACGTTTGAAGCTTTTGTCCTGAAAAATTAAAAACTATTACAAATTGCCGATAATGAAACTTTTTGCTACGTGAACTATAAAAAAAGGTGTCATTTTTAAGCAAAAACAAAATAATACAGCAACATTGTGTTTATGTCATTTTTTACAGAGATTCAGCACTATTCTACAAGAAGTTTGAAAAACTTTGGAACCCTTTATGAAAAAATGTTGTATCTTATATTTTAATATTCCCACTATTTCACTCAACATTACGCAAAAAGTACTTAACTTTTAAATATGCACCTGATATTAATTAAAGAACATATTCGCGGAGAATAAATTTCATTCAAGAAAAAACCTCAATCTTTAATATCGTATTTGAAGGAAAATCCCAAAAATTCGAACTCCCTTAATTTTCAATAACTGCAAGTGTGAAAATGGTTCAGTTCAGACATGTGGAATTCGAAATTAAGAATTTCACCAAAATTTGAGGCAGTCACGCGTGACATTTCATTTGGAATGAACATCACGGCAGTGCGCGGGTGTGGCGTGCGCAAAGCACCCACAGTGACGTTCGATGTTCAAACATGACGAACAAGGAATGAAACTGTATTTTTCCTATTTTCTATAACATTAATTATAATCTACGTATATGACATGGCGTAGCATACACAGTAAAACCTGTCTAAGACTGTACCTCTATACGACGGAAACCTGCCATCTCAGAAGGGAACAATTTTGAACGTGACAAGGTACTCTATAAGTCGGAAACCTGTGTAATGCGGAAACGGAATGGTTTTTAGAGAACGTAAAGTGATTATTGCCTGTCTAAGAAGGAAATTGATTTTTAATTTTCGCGCACTGTCTTTGCAATGGCATAGTGCGATGGGTAATGCTCTGAAACAATGGAGTGAACGATGCGATTTTCCTCTTACATCTGCTGTCGGGGAATCTGTAACGAACTAGGCGACTTTTCCGGCTGCAACCTTCTTACGCTTTGATGCGATTTTCAAGGTTGCAACAGGCGCAACTTCGTCGCTGTTGCTCCGAATCCTTAACGTTGGTTGTCCGCATCCCGTTAAGTTCTCAAAAGCGTCAGCACATTTCTTTCAGTCGACAATGGAATTCCGGAAAGCTGTTTTTTTTTAATTCCAACGTGGCTGTCGTGAGCTGGCGAAGTGTAGAACACTCGCAGTATAATTTAGAAAAGATGTGTGCTAGTGTGTCAAAATGTCTTCAAGGCGTATGTGCAAAACCCTTCCACTACGGAAGAAAATGAATAAGGTCGTAAATTTTCTGTGTTTTGATGTTGATTTTTATTTCCTGCAATATTTTCAATGATAAAGAATGCTTTATTTTGTTTCACCAACAAAATTATATCGAAAATACTGTTCTTAAGTTATACGGTGAAATTTTGGCAAACCTCTATAAAACGGAAATTACCAAAACGGAAAATCACTTGATCTTTTGCTACATCGTTTGTTGATACATAGTCCTGAGGAAGGTCCAAATCCTGACGATCGCACGTTAATGAATTCAAATTCGATTCGAAGACAGGAGATCCTTTAATTTAGTCAAGCCTTTGGTGGGATCGCTTCTTACCTGAAGGCGATCAATCCTTATAGTTCCGTGCACGTCCAGTGTTAGTGTGGAATAGTTTGCCACCAGTTTCGTGTCTCCAGTTCGGTGCAGGGTGGAGAGGTTGTGCACTTCCCCGGCGAAGAAGCTCAGTCGCGCGTGCACGAAGCCCTGCAACGAATGCGCTCTTGTCCAGAGATGCAGTATTACATATATTTGGGTTTTTATTTCTTGGCGTGTGGTGTCATGTCTTCACGACGGAATATTTCACGGTATTTCGGGTCGTTCTCGGTCGTGCCGCGAGGAGTCGCATGATCGCCAACACTCCTCGATACAGTCGCGACCATGCGACGACTAGCGGCACGACCGAGAACGACCCGAAATACCGTGAGATATTCCGTCGTGAAGACTAGCTCCCACGCGCCAAGAAATAAAAACCCAAGTATAGGTTGGATAAAAAGTAATGAGAATATTGTAACGTAAAGCCGATGAGTCGTGCTGCCATCTGTCGTGACAAAATGAAGAACCATTAGACGAGTGTGTGCAGCGAGCGGGAACAGTCCTCTGTCAGTCTACTGCAGTGAGTAAATCGTTGAACTTCATAGCAATAGTGTAAGCGCCCTAACGTCATGTTTACAAAGGTAGAGCAACGTTCGTGGTTTAAAATTGAAGTGGCGCGAGGTCGGAGTAAGCAAGAATATTTTCAGGGACTGCGTGAAGCATGTGGTGATGCAGAGTTGCCATACTGCACAGTCGCAAGATGAGTTAAAACGTTTAGATCAGGCGGAGATGGTGTGAAGGATAACCCCGTTACACGACGACCCACATGGAGAACTCTTGCACCGCTGGCAATAGGATGTTCTGGAACACCCACCTTACTCACCCGATATGAATTTCTGTGATTATGATCTCTTCAGCAGTCTGAAAGAACCTCTGCGAAGAACCCGGTACAATAGCAGAGAAGAAATTTGTCATGTTATAGGGCGGTCAATATGAGACAAAAACAGATACAGTCACCAAATGGTGTACGACGCCTTCGTAATATTTGTAAAAAGGTCATTAATAACGGGGGCGATTATATTGAAGGTTTTTAAATGTAAATATCTCTGCCAATAAAGTCATTTCAGAGAAAAACGTTTCTCATTACTTTTTATCCAACCCAGTATATAAGTTTAAAACTTGGCGAGGAATTTGAAATATTGTATGGGTACTTTATCATTTAATACATTACAAAATATATCACGTTTCCTACTCTTATGTATAGAATAGATAGTTTATTTATCAGTTTCTTATAGAATTAGTAAAATTCCATTTCGAAGCCCTACATTTTACACACATGTGACTTTAGCTAGACAGCTAGGTTGAATTCAGTCGCTGTCTGGAGGAGAAGTCTAGGGCCGGCTGCTCTGATCGGCAGTTTTCCATTGCTTCTCCGATCAACACCAGGCGAATGCCGGAGTAGTGCTCTAACAAACGGGCCACGGCCCACGCGCGATCTTTCCTTCCTCCACCTTGTCCTATTCTCAACCCTTACATACACTTACACTAACATGCACTACACCACCACACATGCCGGACGGCAGTTGGGATCTTAGAGCGTGTCCCGGCTAGAGCGAAGACCCGCTGGTGGGCGATACCTGGTTTGGGAAAACCCGCCTGCCGACGGGTAGGTCGGCGCCGGATCCCGCCATCCGACGCGGGAAAGGGTGGGGGAAATCCTCAAGCGATAAAAAACATGCACTACACTAATGACTAATGAACTTAGCAGCTGACTCACCGGAATCACTAAATCAAAGCCTAAACCAACAAATACATAATTATATGTATACATCGTTAGATATTCGTATATCTTTCTTTAGCTCTTTAGATCGAAATTTATCGGTAAGCTTTATTTATTCTATGATCTGAGAGTAGCGATTTGTCATTTTTTTAAATACAGTAAACCCTCGTTCGCACGAACTCTCTTAACACGAGTTTCGCCGTAATACGAACAAAACGTCGGTCCCAGCAAAGGATTATAGTAATACGGTCATTTCTAATAATCGAATGACAAATTTTCACAACACGAACTTCAATTATTTCGGTCCCTTGAAATTCGTGTTAATGAGGGTTTACTGTATTAAAGACTAATAATAAATAATATTGGCAGTTTTTGTGAGCCCATAATTACTGTAAAAGTAGTTGTGTACTAGCTTTGATTTTGTGTCGGCTAGCTTTATTATTAAGCTGGCTGAACACTGTTTTTTTAAAAAACTACAATAGCCTAAAATTTCTGGAAATAGCGTTTAATTACCCTAAATTATGAACTACTTATCTTTGTGTTCCGCTGAAGTGTCAGCCAACTTTATGACAATGAGAAAAGAAAAATAAAACAAAATATCACTCTTTTTTGCTTACAAATTCAGTATTACGCGTTTTGTCGAAACATCTGCTGTTTGTAAACAAAAGTTTACAAAATTTCCTACAAAATGCAAAAATTAGATGTAATTTTGTGAAAACGTGCTATATAGTCCAGTCAATTGAAGCTCAAACGGGACCGATCCAGGAAAAAAATTCCGGAGGTCTTTTTCTCAACGGTTCTATATGTTTTGAGGGTGCTGAATTCGAGTTTGATGTTTGCCACTTCAAAAAAGATCGGCTTCACAAAGAAAATTGCAAAAAAAAACCCTTAAAATGTTTCTCTGTTTTTAATTTTTCGCCTATATCTTCAAAACTACGGGTTTTATTGAAACAATTGTTATTTACAAAATTAAAGTTGATAAAATTACCTACAAATGCATATATTAGCTTTAATTTTTTGAAAACGGTTTAGACGCTAGAGCGCACTGAAAAACTTATTGTATTGGGCTTCTGGCCAAAGCGCGAGAATAGCTCTTTCCAGTCATCCTATCTCGCGGCGGCGCTCTAGTTTGAGCTTATCTTGCTTGAAAACAACTATTGTGGATAAATACTTTTCATTGTTAAATGATTAACACTCCGAAAGCTAAGCTAGCTCCGATGGCACTAAGATAGATAAAATACCTAACGATATTTTAAAGATATTGATTTTAAATATCTCTTCTCATATTCGTATTTCAGAAGAAAGGAATTTTGGTTGAAAAATCTTAATATTACAATACTATTATCAAGCTCATATACTGACAAACTGCTACCCAAAGTGCGAAAAAATAGTGTATACATAGATATCGTCATACGTGGCACTCAACTATTTTGATTAATATGGTGACTGAGGGTAGAGCAATAAGTAAATTCAGACATTTCTAAAAAAACGCTTATTTGGATGATAACAAAAGAGTATTCAATTGAAAAAGCAGTATTAAATTTGTATACTGTCTTAAATGTCATTGTCTCTCTGTTGTCAATGGTCCAAAAGGTCTTAAATAGAATTATTAGTACTTACAACCGATACATTCATCACATAATTAGCATCCATGTGGTATGGGTCGTAGTGGTTCTTCTGCAGATACAAGCAAACGCGCCTCAACACGTAGTCAAAGAATTCATTGATGTTAACTCCTGAGCTTCGTGATCTGAAAGTTAAATGTTTGTCGTAAGAATAGTATATAATATACATTGTTGATAACATATATTTGGTAGTAAAACAAATTTCATAGATACAATATATCTATCTCATTGCTCATTTATGAAGTGGTGTCATGTATTATAGATTAAAAAATATGCACTACATACACCAGAAGTAAAATGAACAGGATCTTCACTAGGCCGTTATCCATTATGGTTTTGTTATAAATGCAGTTCTTCTCACATTTTGAAAACGTTTGCTTGAATTTGTGAAGCTTTTACACTTGGCAGGTGAAGAGATTAATTTGCATTATATCGAGTACATTTGAACTAATTATATAGTTGTTTTACATTTCTTGAACTTCGTAATCTTTTCATTCTTGAGACGATCTTCTATTTTCATTTTAGGCTTTATAACTTGTATAATTTCAAGTTTTGTCTACTTCGTGAGTTGCTCCGAAGAATATTCATTTGTTATTTCGTTCGTATCAATTATTACTCGTTACTTTACATTTGCAGACGGCAGGATTAGGAACTAATGTTGTTTTGAAAGTGAAGGCCCGAACACACAACCGAGAATACACGAATGGCCCCGATGTCAATCAGCATCTGACCAATCGGCTGTCTCCGAAGGCAGCACAAGCGCTATATACGGACACAGCTGACGAATTATGCCTTTCTGACAGTGAGTTGGAGTCGCGCCCTTAAATCATTAAGGTAATATACAATAAAATAGATCACACCACACGCTACTCACAACATTCACGTACACTATTTTTATTTCTTCTTTGCACTTATCTACTACTTAATGGTTATGTTCTTGCCCCGCCTGTGTTCTGTATGCTGCTCACCGCCAACTATATCATATTAAACGGTCAATATATACTGCAGACGCGCGTTTCTCATTCAGTCGGCGGTGACCTCTTGTAAACAGATCGCAGCGCTCCGTCTGCAAATGTAAAGTGAACGAGTAATATTTCTCTCGAGAGAAGCGCTAATAAAGATATGATAGAACGATTATGTAATTGAAAGGCAAGAAATTTGATGTAACACGGCGAAGTTTCGGCAAAAAAACCTCTTTATTACAGGGACCTGGTAACGAAAAAGTGGATAAATCCAGTTGATAAATGTAGAAAATAACTAGTGGTGCTACAACAGCACATACTTTCTCGATGAAAACAGCTACGTAATATTGAAGTATTTCATTTTATCGGGCACTAGCCCCTTAGCTATAACTTCAACTCAAAATGCCTGTAATGCATATCTGCATTCATTTTGTTAATCAAGAGCACTAATCATTTCTTACTTTCACAAATAAAACCAACAGGGATACATTTGACTGATACAGTATTCAAAGCAAATTATACAGAAGCGCTGTTGCCAGTGCAGCGTTGTCAAAACTATGTGCATTCGCTTGGCGAGTAATATCAATACTTTGCAAAAACGCTTATTTCTGTCTGTTTTCAGATTTCAACTTGTTTAATAGTCAAAGTATTATACGCGCATGTTTTCTTCTGTCCCGGAATACCTACCCACACTTATTTGTCATCATTAGTTGAATTAAGAATAAATTATAACAACGAGTAGACAGAATCTGATAACCAGAAATGTTCACTCCCGGAACTACAAATTTCAGAAAATATTCTTTTTGTAAAAATAACCAAACTCCTCTCTCCTCTTGCAACTAGCGAAGCAAGAGCTCAAGAAAACGTGGGTGGATCATACACAGTTGATAAATAACTCTAATACTAATAAACTAATTAAATTAGTAATATTTTTGATTTGTTGTATTAAGTTAATTTATTAGTACCGCCTTTTTGTATACTATTGACACCTAAAACTGGGCACAGGAAAGACAATTTGGCGCTTACCGCCCTATTTTTGAATAAAAGATGTTAACACGTTGACTGCCAAGGCTATATAGGTAGATGGTTCATTACTTTTTCACATAATTCCTTCCACCCTCTCCGGAAGGAACAATCTCCAGTGGCACAACGTACCCCGAATGCCAACCAAACTGCACAGTGCATTCACCGCAAATTCCGTCTAGAATGCCAAACATGTTTGTGTTTGGAATGCCAAACATGTTTGTGTTCGGAATGCCAAACATGTTTGTGTTCGGAATGCCAAACATGTTTGTGTTTGGAATGCCAAACATGTTTGTGTTTGGAATGCCAAACATGTTTGTCTAATTAAAATTAGTAAGTCTCTTACGGAAAAACTTAGAGGAAGGGGCCAAATTGAAAAGCTAGTCTAGTCTGAAGAGAACAGGAAACTGACGGATACGAGAAAGTCTGTGCCGTTATTTGTTAGTTTAGCTGAGAAATTAATGATATTAGCACCTTTATTTTCGCAGTGTTATCTATCATTACTTCATATTGGAACAGCTTCTTTATGTAGAGTATATTGGTGAGCCATTTATATTTTTCTATTTGCTTTGCCAAAGATATTACAAATTCAAGTATATTCTATTGGGCATAAACGGCGACTGTGACTACGTTCGTAACAATGCCACGGACCAGTATTCTTCTGGGTGGCGCTCATTGCCAAGTGACAACAGGTTGGTGAGACGAAGGGGTCGTCTCCGAAGGCTCAGCCAGGGATCAAAATGACATCGCCAAAAAAATAGGACCCCAAGGTACTTTGTACTGTTATTATTTCTTTATCTCTAGATACTACAGTTTAAAATCCATTTATTTATTATGAATTGATGTGTTTTTACGAAGGGTTTACCCCGAATGCTGTTATGATACCATAGATAACTAGTGGTGCCACAGAAAAAATGTTTATTGGATTACTGGTAACCGTTTCGTCACATTATACTATTTCAACCTCTATCCAATCACTTCAGCCTTCACTATACAAATTTCTACCTAAACAATGCGCGAGAAGTTTGAATACAAATGGTTTCCTCACAATTTTGAAACTTCAAATGATCAAACGAAAAGGCTACCTGACGCTGAATTAAGTATAGTTTTCTATATCCTTCCAAAAGAGTTTAAATAAAAAAAGCACTTGGCGAGGAAGTTATTTGTACATCACGTATTTGAGTTCGAGTTCTTAGCTAAAGGAGTTTACAAAGGATGAATATAACTCCTGAAATCTACGGTTAATGTGCGTTGGCTATGATAGCATAAAGTTTAAATGCTGAGATGATTCTAGTATCAAAAAGCAAAATTGTCAGGATTTGACTTACATTTATGCAATATTTCGTATAATATAATATTTTAAAAATATACATGAAATGATTTTAAAATCTCATGATGGATAATAGATTGGGTTAAAATAATATTTTCTAGTAGTCCTCCAAGAAATTTAACTTTTTCATTTTTTGAAGTTCCATTTTGTATAGTGAAAATCTGTCCTATGTTAACTTACCTATTAGATAACAAAATTAAAGAAACAAGTGGAGCTGTTTGTGAGGAATTATTATTTATTTTCTTATTTGTCACGATTTCAATGAAAATTACGCGGAAACTAATCATATTTTGAAACAAAAAAAATGTTCATGACATTATTTAAGCATTTACTTTAAACAAATTTCATTAAGAAAATCGTCTCTATTTGGATAATGGAGATGAAGAAAGGCGTCCAAAAACTTAATATTTTTGCTGTTTTCCAAATTACTGAGAGTTGACAATTTGATCTAAAATACATTCAATTTTAAGAAAGGTCGTAGGTCATGAGATCAACAGCAATTTTGCAAAGTGTTGGTTGAAGAGTATAAGAACTGTTCTCTTCTCATTATCATTATCTATTAAAACCTCTACAAGAGTTTACACACCTGCACTTTGCAAAATTGCTGTTGATCCCATAAAGGGTCTACAGCTACATAATTCAACACCATCGGTCACATAGAACAATGTTATTATACACAGAATATTATTTCAATAGTATAGATACCTTTACCCTCAAGAGTAAAAAAACTTTTACATATTAACACGTTTCGTTTACAACTTTCTCTTTTGATATTGAAATGGAAGGTTAGGGAAGAGGGTGGAGTTTAATATGCAAGAGTTCTCGCACGGGTACGCAATTTAAATTCTTAAAGCAACTAAAAATAAATATTAGGCGAATTAGATCTATTTACGAATTGATTGCCAAATCTTATCTAAAATGACTAAATAAAAATGAGTAATACAACAATGATCTAGATGTCAATAAGACTTTTGTAACAATTCCGTTCACGAAGTATTATTGGTGGGGGAAGCACTCATTGCCGGGTGATGACGGGCTGATGAGGCCAGATTGTCTTTCGGAGCCTCGGGGATAAAATAACTTCTGGTGAAAAGAAAAGACTCCAAGGTATTCTCCATTACTTGGGTTCTTTCTATATACTCTTCGAATCATTGTACTTGTTCATAAAATATTCTTTAAAGTATTTGTCAACGGAAATGAATTAAAGTTAGAAAAATATCGAAATTGAGAAATTACCTCGTACATAGAAATAATCCATTTGATTCTTTTATTGTACCGCAAAATTTAGATGCAAATTAAAATATATACGAAAACTTATGTAAAATGGCGAACATAAGTATTTTAGTAATGAACAATGAAACAGTTCATCAATACAACTAGAATATTTGTTTTGTTGGCTTCCACACGTTGCTACGTAAGACATTGTCATTGTAATCATTCATTTAAACTTTCTGATGAAATATCGGACAAAATAAATTCATAATAATATTATATTCGAATTTTTAAAAGTATAGACAGATGGAAATAGATCGGAGAGTCGTTACTTCAAGATTACGTTCACCGTTTCCGCAGTATCTCATATGCCTCATAATATCTAATTATTCCCAAAGACTTATATTTCTTTCTCTTTCTCTCACTCAAATATTTCATTACACACATTTACAAATACTTTGCACGAAACTCGTTGGATACATTCTGTAGTTAATGTTAAGTTAGACGAGTTTTGTATCCGTAGTTTTAAAGATTGCATGAATAACATTTCTTTTCCAGTCGCACAACCAGAACCCCGACATTCATGCTCTAAAGAATCTATGCGAAAAATGGAGAGAATATGCACCTGATTAACTAATCTCCGCATGAGCGGGGGTTGTGGGAAAGCCCAACGGCTATGCTGGTGGGCTTCACGCTTTCCACGCACCCTCAAAGTACATGGAGAGAATATGCACCTGATAAACTAATCTCCGCATGAGCGGGGGTTGTAGGAAAGCCCAACGGCTATGCTGGTGGGCTTCACGCTTTCCACGCACCCTCAAAGTACATGGAGAGAATATGCACCTGATAAACTAATCTCCGCATGAGCGGGGGTTGTAGGAAAGCCCAACGGCTATGCTGGTGGGCTTCACGCTTTCCACGCACCCTCAAAGTACATGGAGAGAATATGCACCTGATAAACTAATCTCCGCATGAGCGGGGGTTGTAGGAAAGCCCAACGGCTATGCTGGTGGGCTTCACGCTTTCCACGCACCCTCAAAGTACATGGAGAGAATATGCACCTGAGAAACTAATCTCCGCATGAGCGGGGGTTGTAGGAAAGCCAAACGGCTATGCTGGTGGGCTTCACGCTTTCCACGCACCCTCAAAGTACATGGAGAGAATATGCACCTGATAAACTAATCTCCGCATGAGCGGGGGTTGTAGGAAAGCCCAACGGCTATGCTGGTGGGCTTCACGCTTTCCACGCACCCTCAAAGTACATGGAGAGAATATGCACCTGAGAAACTAATCTCCGCATGAGCGGGGGTTGTAGGAAAGCCCAACGGCTATGCTGGTGGGCTTCACGCTTTCCACGCACCCTCAAAGTACATGGAGAGAATATGCACCTGATAAACTAATCTCCGCATGAGCGGGGGTTGTAGGAAAGCCCAACGGCTATGCTGGTGGGCTTCACGCTTTCCACGCACCCTCAAAGTACATGGAGAGAATATGCACCTGAGAAACTAATCTCCGCATGAGCGGGGGTTGTAGGAAAGCCCAACGGCTATGCTGGTGGGCTTCACGCTTTCCACGCACCCTCAAAGTACATGGAGAGAATATGCACCTGAGAAACTAATCTCCGCATGAGCGGGGGTTGTAGGAAAGCCCAACGGCTATGCTGGTGGGCTTCACGCTTTCCACGCACCCTCAAAGTACATGGAGAGAATATGCACCTGAGAAACTAATCTCCGCATGAGCGGGGGTTGTAGGAAAGCCAAACGGCTATGCTGGTGGGCTTCACGCTTTCCACGCACCCTCAAAGTACATGGAGAGAATATGCACCTGATAAACTAATCTCCGCATGAGCGGGGGTTGTAGGAAAGCCCAACGGCTATGCTGGTGGGCTTCACGCTTTCCACGCACCCTCAAAGTACATGGAGAGAATATGCACCTGATAAACTAATCTCCGCATGAGCGGGGGTTGTAGGAAAGCCCAACGGCTATGCTGGTGGGCTTCACGCTTTCCACGCACCCTCAAAGTACATGGAGAGAATATGCACCTGAGAAACTAATCTCCGCATGAGCGGGGGTTGTAGGAAAGCCAAACGGCTATGCTGGTGGGCTTCACGCTTTCCACGCACCCTCAAAGTACATGGAGAGAATATGCACCTGATAAACTAATCTCCGCATGAGCGGGGGTTGTAGGAAAGCCCAACGGCTATGCTGGTGGGCTTCACGCTTTCCACGCACCCTCAAAGTACATGGAGAGAATATGCACCTGAGAAACTAATCTCCGCATGAGCGGGGGTTGTAGGAAAGCCAAACGGCTATGCTGGTGGGCTTCACGCTTTCCACGCACCCTCAAAGTACATGGAGAGAATATGCACCTGATAAACTAATCTCCGCATGAGCGGGGGTTGTAGGAAAGCCCAACGGCTATGCTGGTGGGCTTCACGCTTTCCACGCACCCTCAAAGTACATGGAGAGAATATGCACCTGAGAAACTAATCTCCGCATGAGCGGGGGTTGTAGGAAAGCCCAACGGCTATGCTGGTGGGCTTCATGCTTTCCACGCACAGTCGAAGTACATGGAGAGAATATGCACCTGATAAACGAATCTCCGCATGAGCGGGGGTTGTGGGAAAGCCCAACGGCTATGCTGGTGGGCTTCATGCTTTCCACGCACAGTCGAAGTACATGGAGAGAATATGCACCTGAGAATCTAATCTCCGCATGAGCGGGGGTTGTAGGAAAGCCCAACGGCTATGCTGGTGGGCTTCAACGGCTATGGCGGAATTTTTTTGAAGAATTTTTTCCACGGCTGTGCATATGAGAAGTTTTTTTAAATGTTAATGTGATATATTTTGTATTCTGATTTTAATAAGTGATTAAATAAATAAATGTATCGAATTATTGTCTTGTATCTTGTACTGTTTTTGAGACTTTGTATTGAAAATTTTATTTGAATATATTAGGGCAAATCTCGGAAATTTGTGTTATGATTTGTAGTATTTTTCTATGATTTTTATGTAAGATGTGTGTAATAGTATTTATGTATCGTTTTTACTTGTGAATTTTAGTACTTGTGACTTTCTAAGAGAATCTGTTCGCATTTTCACGTGTTCAGAAATGAGATGTTTTTTTTTAAGTGTTTGATGTGATTTCTTCTATAAATAATTTGCAACTGATGTACATTTTTGTATTTTAAGTTTGGTCATACATTTCAGTTTCAATGTAATATATTTTGCAGTCTCCTTGTAAATTATTTCTTCTTTGTAAAGAAATGGCTGACATTGTTAATTGACATTGTTAATTGAATATTTGAAGAAGCAATATCATGGCTGGGAAATTCCAACCGAAAGGATGTATCTTCAGAAAATGAAATTTTATGGACTTTTCTTTTTGTTGTTGACCGTTTTTTTGATGTCTCAAAAGGTCTCACAAAATATTGATTTAGAGTAAACGATGTGTGAGAGGAAGTAATTTACTGTGTTTTGGTATAAAAATTATTCTATATTTATTACCCGGGCCCAGCAATAACAGATTTGTGTCGAAAATTTGCCGTTTTCCGGCTGGCGTGGGTGGGTGGCGTGGGTGTCATCTATATTTTGAAAAATGCGAAAGTGTTTGAGGTTTTCCTACAGTTATAACATGAAAGATTGAAATTTGTTTCTTAATAAATTCTGTCTTTAAACAATTATTTTTATTTTCTCCCTGCGAGGGAGAAGAGAAATTATATAATACTACGCGAAAAAAGGCGAATTTTCGGCAGAAAAACTCTTATTACAGGGCCCTAGTAACGAAAAATTGGATAAATCCAGTTGCTAAATTTAGAAAAAATATCCTCTAACACGTGATGTACCCAGAATACATGGTATGTAGGTCCTTGATACAGAAATATCTAATTACAGCAAAACGTCTGTCCGTCTGTAAACAACGTTAGCGGCTTAACCGTTCGACCGATTTTCTCTAAAACTGACATACTACAATCGATCTGACTCATGACGCGGTCGCTTGAATTTGAAACCGATATTTCAATTCTGAGGGGTACTTGACATGCAGCCCCTGGGACATTTTCAAAGTTTTCAAAAAATGGCTCCATCGTTTTTGATTGAATTTTGTTGTCGGTCAGTGTGAAGGACATTAAAGAGAATGGTGCAGCTCTCATGTTCGTTGAAAACCGTGATTTTTGGAAATCGCTGAAGTTCAAACATTTTTTTGAGTCTTCCGACAACTACAATATCAAAGATAGTGAATGGAATCTGTTCCATAAAGATAAGTTTCGAAATAAGATCATGTACCATTTTTCGAAAATTTGAGTATTTTTGGCGTAATTGTACGTGAAAATACGAGGAGAAAAATACGTGCTATTTTAGCACCACTAGTTAGGGCTTTTTTTCCAGCCGACAGCAGATTACCATTTACTTCCCGATCGAATGCATATCTTCGACCGTACTCTAGACACCAGCACACTTGCGGACTTTTCTGCTCTGGGCTCAACAGAACGCGAGGCCAACAGGAGAGACACGGGACAAGTAACCATGCTCAAGACGGGATTGGAAGCCCGCGAGTGAAGCGAAGAGTCGTTACACGCCCTTAGCCGCCTCAGCCATCCATGTCGGCAAGAGATCAATGTTACCACTGAAAAATGATCAAATAAATTATCTTCTTGCGAAAATTCTTCAAAAATTTCTGTAGGCATAATAACATGTACAAGTCATAATAAGTGACGGTTACATATTAATAGTATATTGTCACTCTCGCCGTTTAGTTTCTAAATTTCATCAGCCCCACGTTGGAAATAGCCAAATGTAGAGCCCGCGGTTTAGTGAAAGTCGTGGTGGTTGCCGAGCAGCTCAGGGAGGTAGAGATACCTGTGATGGAAGAGCATAATCAGCAAAAACACACTCCCAAAGATATTGATGAAGAAGAAACACGAATTTAATTATCTTAAAGAATTTAGGAGGAATATTTCTGGAGAAATTTTTCTTTTTACCAGGTTTACTATTAACAGTTCCCTTATGCTAAAATGCAAGGTACATGGTACAAACGCGACCACGCAAATGAAGCGGTTGACCACCATCTTTGTGTAATTACTCAAAAGCCTTTCTTTTATTCTATATCTGGGTATTTCAAACAGGGGAATGCGGTGGTATAACGGTCAGCGAGCCGGGCTGTTGTACCCAAGTTTGCGAGTTCAAACCCGTGAATTTTAAGGGCGAAAAAATCCTTCGAACGCATTCTTTCGGAGGGGAAGTAAAGCCGGCTGTCCCATGTTAGTAGATTTACTTGCATGTAAAAGATCCTCAAGCCTAAATGAAGCCTCTGAGCTCAATTCCAATCGCCTGTTTTCGTCGCCCGAGATAATACCTTCTTTCTCCGCTAGTTGGTGAAAGGAGCGTAACGAAATTTGCGTGGTCAGACGGAAGAGCGGACCTGATGGCCCAAGTCTCGCCACATAAAATAAGGCATTAGTACTAATACTAATATCTGAATTAACCAACCAAAATAACCATTGCTTGGTTGAAAGCAACAACGTCACCCAGGTGTTTGGGAAGCAGCGTCCTTTGCAGGTCAAGTGGCCGTGTTTGTCAGTGACTTTGTGAGATATTTACGTAACATGAAAATACAGTAAAATCTGTCTAAACCGGAACCTGTACAAGCCGGAAACCTGCCTTAACCGGAAAATTTCTCCGGCCCGCGAAGTTAAATGGCATCTTTACACGGCATAAAACGGAATCTGTCCAACGCGGAAACGGAACGGTTTTTCATGTCCTGCAAGGCGAAAAAAACTCCATAAAACGGAATTTCTGTTAATTTAATGCAGTTTGCAGAGAGACGGGGGATACTCTTATTGGAATGAATGCATTTGCAAGTCTGTTTTAATTTCTCTGTCCATGTTATGTGTTTCACACGTGACCGCACAGTGAAGGAAATGGGCTCCTGCTGTTATCGTAGAATTCGACCTTGAGGTCATCTGTCTCTCACGGCGTAAGCCGTCGGGGAATTCCCTCTCTCCCGACTCTCCAAGAGTTGGTAGGTGTAAGGGCATGGCTTCAATTGACGCGTCTCCCTGCCTCGCGTTGGCAATCGTAACCCCTCGACCAGAGCCGAATTGCTCAAGGCCATGCGAGGGTGTCAGATAGCGCGATTTTTTTAACTTTGCCTCTAAAGGCCCATCTTCACGATGAAATATGTCACGGTATTTCGCATCTTTCTCAGTCGTACCACTAGATATCTCATGATCTCGACCGTATCAAGCAGCGCTTGCGATAATGCGACTTCTAGCGGAAGACCGGGAAAGACGCGAAATGCCGTGTGATACTCCATCGTGGCCATAGGGGCTTGAGAGGCAGAGTTAGAAAAATCGCAGTGTAGTAGTGTGGGCTGTGACGCATTGTGCGCTGAAAGAGTCTGCGAGAAGTTCGGGTGCAGCCACTAGCCAGAGAGGTGATGTGTTTTTATGAGTTTCACAACCAGTTTGACAAAGATTGAAAAACAACATAAAACTCTACATATTAAAATTTTTCAACTTAGGAAAACATCTGAAAAGGGAAAGAGAACAGAGAAACCAAAACGCAAAAACTCGCGATTAATGTTGAAAATAGTAACATTATTTAAATAAACAAGTCGTGAAATATTTCTTGTTACCTAATTATCAGAAATAATTATGTTTAATATTCATTTATTGGAGATTTCTTTCATAAATGAGTTTTATGTTAGTATACGTTTTATAATTATAATAAAGTCATGTTACTAGTTTCAAGACGGAAATATCAACATGAAAAGTGTCATAAACGGACAATTCTGCCTAAAACGGAAACCTCCCTAAACCGGAAAAAATTTTTGTCCCAATCGTTTCCGGTTTAGACAGATTTTACAGTACGTATAATATGTATTCTGTACCTGTGTATTTATGAGAATACCTGTTAAATACATTTGTGATACATTTGATGTTTATGTAAACGAATATATATATATATATATATATATATATATATATATATATAATGTACTTTTGACTTGCTGCTATTTTATGGCAATATTCTTACATGATTTGACTCGTCAAAAGAACATCGTTTTGAATATTACAGTACTCTAGAAATGTTTCACAAACTGTTGAGCAATATCAAAGTCTGTATGTCAGCAAAAGTACATTTGTGTACATTGCGCAGACAGCATCGATGTCATATTTACACCTGCATTGACTCACTCAAAATACATGTGGTGAATAAAGAAAAGCAACAGTTCTGGAAAACACTTGTTTATTGGATTCTATACTAGACAAGAAAAACGATTCAAAACGAGAGAACTAATTTTATTCTCCAGAAATTACACAAAAGTGATGTTAAAGTTTGCAGAAGTAAAACACGCAGATGGAAGAGAGCTCATGGTCTAGCTGCTGGATGTCAGGTTGAGGTTCACGGGCACACTCGTTGAGTTGACTGCCGAGACAAGCGCGTTGGTCACCTGCGACTCCACCACCTTCAGGATGGGGCCCTTGAGGATCAGCGTGAAGAAGTTGACGAACGACTCCACAATGACATTGCCCAGGAACGTCAGGCCGGTCACATCGACCTTGATGCTCCTGCAACACGAAAGTTGTTTGCAAAGGGCACGTTGTAACAAGAGGGGAGACTGTTGTACTTTCGAATATTTTAATTAACTTCAAGTACGAATTTCTTTTAATCCAATTTTTTGCGATGTAAGAATGTAATGTAAGAATGCGACAAAGTAAGCTATTATATTACATTTTACGTAAATCAACAGATCTAACTCATAAAAGTGAAAGTATTCGGTATTTTCCACCAAACTATCGCGACATTTACGAAATAATATTGTTAACAGCAGATTCGTTAAGAAGTGAAGCTGGCTTCTTTTCAATTGCCCGCGCCAGCTACCCCGATTTTAAAACAATATTTCAAATGAAAGTTGCGAGAAACTTGGTACTTCTCCCCCTTGCGTTACATACAGTTTTTGCTGTTCTTTGACTAAATAAACTAAATGAACCAAAACTGCAATAAAACGTGGAGGTTACTATTTAAAACTTCAAAGTTCTAGAGTTTTCTCCACTGTCCCATAGTTTCCGAAGTCTACGAATACTGCCTGAAGAGGCATAAACAGTTAATAAGTGAACGAGGATTGCCAACCGTCCTCTTTTTGGGAGGACAGCCCTCCATTATCGTCAATTTCCCTCTCATCCTCTTTGTATTTTAAATATCCTTCTTTAGAATTTTGAGCATTTGTTGTCTTTGTTGTCATTTGTCATTATTTTAGCATTTGTCGTCCTTTATTTCATCACATGACTAATATCTGCTACGTTGAATCTTTCATTGTTTAATTTAGAATAGCAAACATTAATAACATTTTTCTAAACGCTGACACACGCACATGACACACGCATGCATGATAGTGTCTAGCAACTAAAATAAAAAAAAGAGACTATCAGATCATCTTCATCTGCATTGTGTGAACGAATCTTTTCATTTGAATCGCGAATGAAGAGAAGAAAGAAATAGAGTTAACGTTAGTCGAAATTAAATATTTATAAAAAGAAACGTGTTGATGCGCTGTTTTTGCTTACTGAGTGCCCTTCCTTTTACTTGAACCTTCTTGACAACCGTAAACAGAACTTTGGTCGTTAATTTTAAAGAAAGTTTATCGAGCATTAATATTTGGTGAAACGCAACTTTGATCTAACGGACAGTTAACAGCTCCTCCTGTCTCGTCAACGAGTTAACAAGCGTTGGTGAATTCGGCCCTAAAGAAAAATTTTATTTAAGAAAACAATTTTTGAAGAAATATTGAAAACTGAATTCCAGATTACGTACTTGGCTGTGTTCAACTTGAATTCTTTAAGGTTTGCTTTTCCACTCAGCAGTCCCACATCAATATTCAAATTTGCAGTAAGATTTTTGAGTATGGCCTTCACTGTTCCGCGTGGTCCAAAGTTGAAGAGCTGGTCTGCGTACTTGTATTTAATCTAGAAAAATATAAAAATGACTTATGTGGTAAACAAGATACACATAGTTTCACTTGCATAAACCCTTCACCAACCAGTTTCATAACTAGATGGCCAAGCAAATGTCTCTCAACCGGTTTTCCTGGAACACAGAGGTTAATTCTGAAAAAATGATTTGCAATTTCGGAACAAGCTGAAGTTTGCAACAGAGTGCAGAGTTTTACGTGTATTTTCTGCCGTCCACCTCTGCCATTCCTGTTGCGGAGTCATAACAAATTTGAAGATCATCAAGAGCCACTAGAAACTCGAGAGCAAATTATTGCTAATTAGCTTTTCTGACATCACTGTTTATTCAAAATCATTTCATCTCGCGTTCCAATTCCGATATTAACGCACTTGAAAATAGAAATCGTACACTGGAATCTATTTAATAAAAAGTATGGACATAAATTTCGAGAGAGATTGTCCTCTCTTCACTGAAAAATCCGTTAATACCTCTTCTGTGAGGCAAAAATTCTGTCATCGTTATTTTTAACCAATATATTACATTTATAGTGGACTTCAATATTAATTCTGGTCTCTTGAAAATATACTTCATTACTATTATTATTCAAGCGTAATTTTTATTGCTATATTTATTGTGGACCAAGTACACAAAGAATTCTAAAGCACTGACTTTCAATTAGTCTCCACCGTAAAAAAAATTTTTTTCAAAAATGTTTGGCTAAAGTTTTCTTAAAGGAAGTCTACAAGGTATGTGTACTTAATTTGTTGAAATATGTCGCCAATCTAGCAAAGGTAACATTTTCATGTTGTTGAGTGTTCATAACTTGAATAATAGACTCCAGGACGTTTTACGTTAACCGAGATATCCGCAGTGTCGCAGTTGCTTTAGAAATGCATTCGTCAGACTTCAGGATGCTTTATGTAAATCGCGCATTCTAAGGGTTGGAACGTCCCTGTGAAATCGGTAGCGCAGCGCCACTGCGCCTTGTAAGAAATTTATGTAATTCAAGAATGATTTGTGAATACGACGCCTTTTCATACTTAGGTAATCGTTGTAGATATTTATAAAAATACATTAATTCTCCCCATTTTACAATTAAAATCTAATGTGAACCTTATAACGTTCATTGAAACACATTCGTCAGTTAAAATAAGCTGAATTTTAGTTTTACAAGAGAACCACTCGTGACTTTTAAACTTCATTCTTATTTGATGTTTGTGATTGTGATTTTCATGGATATGCCTCTGAAAACTTTTATATTTTATTATTACTAAATAGACATAAAATCATTTACTTACATTTTTTAAATAAAGTATACCCTCGTATCAGATCTTAAAAAGGTCCTTAAAATAAATTACATTTGATAATGACTCTAACACAAAAGTAAGATTTTTGTAAGGTTTCTTGGCCCTCATTCCACCCTCACCACACCTCTACAGCCCAAAACGTGTCTTTTAATACTATTTTTTCGTCAACTTGATATGAACTTTTTTAATTTAAAAAATACAAAAAACAACATTCTATCAAGAAACATTTTCTCGGGACCAAATTCAAACGAAAATAGTTTTTGAAAAAATTAACAAAAAATGATTTTACTATATTTTAGAAGACGGGAACAGCCACAAAAAATCTCAAAACATCCTTTCAAAACACCGATTGTTGCGAATTATTTTTCAGTTAGTTTTTTTTTCGATTGCTGGGGGTTAAAAAAATATTTTTCCTTTTGCGTCTTGAAAACCACTTATTACTTTAAACTACTTTGAAAATGACTGCGACAGTTCTGTACGCATGTCGCCGTCCGTTGCGGCCTGGAGTGCTCTGCTTGCCCGCCAGATAGCAGCAACCGCGGCGCTGGGCGCCAGCAGAAGTGGCAATGAGGGAGGGGGGCGCCCTCTCACTCCTTTAGAGATCAGCCGGGAACCGTCAGTATCTGGCAGGTGGGTCGCTCGCAGCTGCTCAGCGGCCGACGTGGTCCAGGCAGACCACGGAGCTCGTATAGAGATTCTGTATCGAGAGGGTCATTTATCTGGGAACCCGCGGCTTCTTTCGTATAGTGCGATTTTTCCAACTTTGCCTCTCAAGTCCCGTCTTCACGATGGAATATGTCACGGTATTTCGCGTCTTTCTCAGTCGTGCCGCTAGATATCGCATGATCGCGACCGCATCAAGCAGTACTTGCGATCATGCGACTTCTAGCGGCACGAGGGGGAAAGACTCTAAATGCCGTGTGGTATTCCACCGTGGCCGTAGGGGCTTGAGGGGCAGAGTTAGAAAAATCGCACTATAACTTCACGGAGCTTTGTTAAGACGTTAGGCCACCGGCGCCAGTAGTTTAGAAATTTACTGCTTCCCGAAAGTTCCGACACACCAGCACAAGAAGAGAACGCAGTGCGTGAGCTTGCGTTGCACTCACCACGAGCTGGTCGAAGGCGACGGTGGCGTCGAGGTTGAGCGAGCGAGCGTCGCTGGTGTAGGTGAGCTCCGCGTCGCTCTCACGCCGCAGGCTGGTGAGGTTCTGCGCCTCGCCGTCGTACAGCCCCAGGCGCGTGCGCCACGTCAGCACCAGCTTCTGCACTCCACACACGCACATCTCTTAGATGCAGACATCTCTTAGGCATAGAGGTCTCTTGGATACAGAGGTCTCTTGGCATGCAGAGATCTCTGGGATGCAGAGATCTCTGGGATGCAGAGATCTCTGGGATGCAGAGATCTCTGGGATGCAGAGATCTCTGGGATGCAGAGATCTCTGGGATGCAGAGATCTCTGGGATGCAGAGATCTCTGGGATGCAGAGATCTCTGGGATGCAGAGATCTCTGGGATGCAGAGATCTCTGGGATGCAGAGATCTCTGGGATGCAGAGATCTCTGGGATGCAGAGATCTCTGGGATGCAGAGATCTCTGGGATGCAGAGATCTCTGGGATGCAGAGATCTCTGGGATGCAGAGATCTCTGGGATGCAGAGATCTCTGGGATGCAGAGATCTCTGGGATGCAGAGATCTCTGGGATGCAGAGATCTCTGGGATGCAGAGATCTCTGGGATGCAGAGATCTCTGGGATGCAGAGATCTCTGATCTCTACATTGTAGCCACACATCACAAAACGTTTGGGCCATGCAAAATTCTAAAATGTAATCCAGCCTCAAAACACAACCGTATAAACATTACTGGAATGAAGGGAAAAACACTTATATTTAAATCGAACTTATATTTCGAAACATGATTATGATCTTGCAAATTTTACAAAAACAAAACGGCTCTAGATGCGTTTTTGACGAATATTCTCGGCGGGAAGTTAACTGAAAGGACGAGCTTTCTGAAAACTTACTTATTCATGGTTTTGAAACATCGACGATCAGACAAAAGCTAATTTGCTTAATAAATATTTCAGTTCGGTTTGCAAACATAGAAATCATGAAATATTGAACCAAAAAACAATGAAACCAAGTCGTTTTTCAGGTACATAAATATTTCTGAGAACACAGAAACGAAATTCGAATGTTCTTTAGGGTCTTAAGGACCCTCAGGTGTGGAAAATAGTAAAAAACATGGGCCAGGGCTGGCAACACCACTCGCTGGCAAGAGTCGGATTATTACTACCCTAAAATGCCAAATACATACATATAATTTATTATAGTATTGTTGGTTTTGTGGTGAAATGTCGTTGGCATTTAAAATTAAATGATCACAGGTGTTGTCATTACCAACAATACTATTTATTTCAAGAGCAGCTTTCGATGGCTCAGCCGTCATCATCATCATCATCATCAATTTTCTGCTGTTAGGAAGCCACAAAACGACTATGTTTTGTTTACTACGTTTAGGTAGTTGTGTGACTTCCAGACAGCAGAAAATTGATGATGGTGGCTAAGCTATCGAAAGCTGCTCTTAAATAAATAGCATTGTTGGCAATGACAACACCTGTGATCATTTAATTATAGTATTATATTGATCGAGGAAACCAATTAAGAAATGGCAGTAGAAAAGCATGTTTCATGCATTATTACTTACGAAAGTCAAATTGTATAAGAACTGATCGTCAAGTTCATATGGCTCCAGATTATTATCCACCAAAAATATTTTAGTTTGATTCAGAACTCGATCCATGTAATCATTAATATTTGCGGAAGTATCTCGTTTTCTGAAACAAAATTTGCCATCAATTGGGTATCTGTTTGAAATATAAAATGTTATAATACGCAATACAAACCATTAAGTCCCTTTTGTATGTAGTGGATAAATAATTCAGTAATTAGCTTAAGAAATTCAATCCATAAAATTGTTCTTTTCAATTTAATACTCAAGAAATATTAATGTACAAAGCTTGCTAAGTTCTCAACTGAAGCAAATACGTTTTACTCTCTCATCTTAATACGCAGCAAAGACAAAATGTAGAACCGCTGGAAAAAGGTAAATTTTCGACGGAATAGCTCTTATTGCCGGATTCTGGTAACGAAAAAGTGAATAAATCTTGTTCCTGTACGTAGTAAATTACTTCCTCTAACATGTTCTGTAGTCAGAAGCCACGTTTGAGACCGGAAAATCGATTGACGGCAAAACCTCTGTCTGTAAGTTCGTTCATCTGCCCGTTCGTGCGTCAGTGTCGAACGCTGGCGCCCCCACTTCCCTAGCATCGTTGAACACAGTGCGCCCGCCGCCGCGTCGGGCACTACCTTTGCTCCACGGCTTGGTTCGGAGAGGGAGAACAGGTTTCTATGACGTCACAGATCATTGAGTAGTGGTTTATTTATGTATCAAATCATTACCTAAGAAATACTAAATTAGCAATTTCTCAAATTGCTAACTTATAGCCCGGAAAACGCTCAAGAGAATGGCGCAGTTATTGCTATCATTGACATTCCTGATTTTTTTGAAAATTGCGCCAAAATGTTCAATTTTTTTTGGCGTCATCTTACAACTACAATATTGAAGATATTTTTTCAAAACAAAATGTGTTGTTTAAAAAAAGTTCTGTAAATGGGGTCAAGTACAACTTTTAAAAAGTATGAATTGTATTCGCCGAAACTTTTTCGCGTAATTTTACAAACATTTGGCAGTTTTTAATCAATTATTAAGGTAATCTGTAAAAAAGAGTATTCGAAAGTAAGATATATCGAGAACTAGGATATTTAAAAAAGAAAGAAAACTTAAGGCTCTTGTAAAACTCGTACCATGTATACAGCAAATTACCATGATGAAAATCATCATTTTACGAGACGTATCAAGCAGCAAGAGTTAATGAAACAATTATATATTTTGCAAAATTAAAGAAACATTAACAAGAAGTCCAATTTCTTGTACTTATTTTAAATCGTGCAACATTTAGCCTCGACTTCCTGCCCTCCCTCTTGTAAAAGCTCGAACACTTCCACCTCCTTGACACGAACTTTCCATTCCAATCGTAATTCTTAGATGAAATGAAATTAACGTAACAAAAATTAGGTAATAAAATCAAATAAATCAATATAATCAAATAAAATAATAATAATAAATTAAATATCAGTACATCAAATCAATATAATACACGTTTTTGATGTATTGAATGTTCATAAAGAGTTCGACACTAATAATGTAATCAATAAACAAAAATATTGTGAGAACGTTCGATTCCCAACCCCCGTCCCCTCATACCTCGGACCATTCATCCCAGAAGCGGGCTAAAAGCGATTTATAACGGCGTCTCCTAAGTCATTCTGCGCACATCGCAACAAAATCTGAAGTGAGGAGCTTCTTTAACGGCGAGAACCATTGCAACGGCTTGGAGAGAAGTCTTTCTCATCTTCTATAAATTTTATAGGAGCGTTTTAGTGCATTCGGATTCCTTATTGCGCTGTTCGACTTTTTCAAAATGACTAGCTGAACCCATGCGATTACACGGCGCAGAAGGGAGAGCTGAAGAAACGTTACGACAGAAGATACTGCATGTCCACGAATATACACATGTTTTATATTTACCCAAGATGTTTATACATATATTGTTTTAGCTTGTAACAGAAAATCCTATCAACCTAATCTTAATGTAATGACTGATTTTATTATGCCATCAATGAAATTTTTATGTTGTACAATTTCCAAATAATCGGACTCTCTCTCTCTCTCTTTGATGTTTTCCGTAGGTATACAAGGATAGTACATTGAATACTTACAATTGATAGTCACAAACAACCGTTTTAATTATAATTCGATCAAATAATTTTAACACAATGTTCTCTAAGGAAAATTAATTTCTCTTCTGTTTCCCGCGAACGTGCCAAGTTGTATATGACGTCATATTCCTGTTTCCATTCTACCGCCAATTTCAAACAATGCAAATCTCGTAACTTTTTATTAATAAAGGAAACCTGTGATCTGTATAGTGACCTTCATCACTAATTTTGTTGCACCTCGCTCGTTTAAAACGGTTCACTGGAGCCGATTAGGAGGTACATTCAAATCGTTCTCTGTAGAGCTTTAAAATATATGATCAATGTTTTGTTATTCATCCTTTAATTTTGAATGTTATTCTTGGTACAAACTACGAGATAACCATTAGGGTATCACTGTTTACAAACTAGTGGTGCTACAATAGCACGTACGTTCTCGCATCACTAACGCTTAAGTAAAATTATAATATCGCATTTTCTGTCCATATTAATACATAACAGCCATCATTTGTGAAATTTACAACGAATCGCATTAGGAGCGAAAATTAAGCTGAAGTGCGGGAAATTCAACACAAATTCGTCAATCAAAAACAACGTTCCATTATCCTAAAAAGACCGCCAATAATGAGAATTTATTCTGAGAATTTCAAACTGCCGTATCACTGCGTACCTATTGTCGCAATGCAACCTGATATCTCTAGAAAGATTCCAGCATGAAAAGTGCGGGAAATTCGAATCTGCAGTTTCTGCAGAAATTGCTAAACTACTGTTATTTTTTAAAAATTGTTCATGATCTTTTTAAAGAATTGATTTTTTCAACCGATTTTATTTAATAAAAAAAACATTAATCATCAATATTGTAATTTTGCAAAGTTAATTTTTGATTCTTTGCAGTTTCGGAAATGCAGAGAGAATTCGTCGCAAATAGGAACAAATGTTATTGAGAAAAAATTTATTTCATCAAAATATTTAGTCATAGAATTTTGATATTAGGCTCCACACGGGCCGCTCGTCGGAAAAGGTTGAACAAACAGTTTTTAAAAAATACGGTACTCATGTCGTCAACCTACAATCCGGTGTATCGAATTATAGTTATAGAGCGACACCGAACAAATTTTGAACTTTCCAATTTTCGAGAATTCCAAGAGATCAATAAAAATACGAGTAGCAACCTATTTTAAGCATTCTTTGTTTATCGTTCTTTGCAACATACAAGGAACAAATGTAAAGAAAAATTGAGAGCAGTTTTAAGAAATTGTTTAAGGATTGCCTTTCATACAAATTACGCAAAAAATTACTCAATAGTATTGAATACTCGTAATTGTACAAAATCTTATTTGAAGATATACTATTGATGAACAGATTTCATTGAGAAAAAATTCTTTCTTCAAAATGTTGTAGTTATAGAATTGTGGGAATGCACATCTTGTACTTATAGAGCGGCACCGAAAACATTCTGAATTTTTGCAATTTTCGAAAATTCCAAGAGATCAACGAAAATACGAGTGACATATTTTTAACTGTTCTTTTCTACATAAGATGAAAAATGTAAAGAAAATATTTGGACCGTTTTTTTTTGTTTTTGAGAAAATAAGTATTTAAAAATTGCTTACATTTCACGCAAAATTGCCCAAAACTACTCGAATTTTTTTTCTTCGAGCTGCCTTTAAGCAATCGATTTTATAAAGAAAAAAATCTTTATCTTCAGTATTGTAGTTTGGAGAAAAACACTGAAAAAAATTGAACTTTTGAAAGATCGGGGATTTCAACAGAAATGAGAACCACCCCATTTTAATTTTTTTACGTTATCTGAGGAAACGGAAGTTTTGAGAATTTAGAGAATTTAATAAAAATATACCATTTTTATGCGTGTACTTTTCTCTAAATCCGATAAAAATTCAAACGATTTGAGTTACTTTTGAGAATGTTGAAAATATCCTTGAGGCTTAAAGTACTCCCAAATTTTCAAATATCCCTTTTAAATTCCAGGGGCGGGACATCAGCCAGATCGATTGAGGAATATCAATTTTGAATTGCTGCTTATTATTTACCCGCTAGCGTTTTTCAGACTGACAGATGAACGGAGGAAAGGAGAGACATTTTTCCCGTCAATAAATTTTTCGGTATCAAGGTCGCACAAAATGTGGATTCTCACTGCATAGCGTGTTATAAGAAGTAATTTACTACACATATGAGCAAAAGTAACACGTTTTCAGTATCAACGAAGTATAATACGAATCTTCGAAACGATATAAACAAAGTGTAATATGAAAAATCGCTTGAGCATTACATAACATTCCATGTAATACGTATGTAGTATGCGAAAAAGTAAAACATGATTTGCGAGTTTCGTGTAGGTAAGTACGATAGTAACGATAATACGTAGTTGAAAAGTATAGTATGGGACAAAAATACGCGACTTTTCGAAAGAAATACCTCTAATGTGGGGCCCTGGTATCGAACAAGTGCATAAATCTTGTTCCTACACGTAGTAAATTATTTCCTCTAACACAACGTAAAATCAGAATCTACATAATGAATAGAACGAGAGTAGAGAGAGAGAAGGAGAGAAAGGAGAGGGAGAGAGAGATGAGAGGGAGAGAGAGATGAGAGGGAGAGAGAGATGAGAGGGAGAGAGATGAGAGGGAGAGAGATGAGAGGGAGAGAGATGAGAGGGAGGAGGGAGGAGAGAGATGAGAGGGAGAGAGATGAGAGGGAGAGGGAGGGAGAGATGAGAGGGAGGGAGAGATGAGAGGGAGGGAGAGAAGAGAGGGAGGGAGAGAAGAGAGGGAGCATTACCTGCGGGGGAATCCAGGCCAGTCGCCGTCGGCGGCCGCCGTCGCCAGCAGCGCCGCGGTGGCGAGCGCGAAGAACAGGGCGCGCGCGGAGGGCCTCATGGCGACGCAGTGTGCGCCCGGGGCCGCGCGCCGCGCTTTAAGCCCCCGCCCCCCTCCCCCCCCCTCCCCTCCCACTCCCACGCCAACACCTGTGTTGGTTGTTACGCTCCACATGGAAAAGGTTGAGCAAACACTTTTTTAAAAAACACGCTACATACGTCGTCAGCCGTCAACTTCAATCGAACTTCTTTGTAAGTATTTAGATTACAGTGACTGTTCCACTCTGAAATTGAAACCAGTAGTATGTAACTATACACATAAAAGCCTCAATCAGGGCTGTGTACCTCAAAAATTTATCGTTTCTTTATCCCGTTTTTCTTACCGCTCCTCCGTACTGGCCATTAATACACTGTGACTCATCTATCGTAGGAGGCGGTGTATATTGATCGCTGTGTTGACGTGCAATAAATCGCGTGTGTACTATAATATAGTCTTTGATTTTAACATGCTTTCAGTTATTTTCAATATTTGGAACTCGGGCGTAATTTCATTCGTGAAATAGTCTTATTAACGACTCCATTTTTTCTGTAATTATTTTCCTCGTATGAGCAAGGAACAGTAAGGAAAGTGGCGCTGTTGATATTTTCGTCGCAATCTCTGTTTTCTAAAATTGCCAAAAAAAAATTGAATTGTAAATTCGAATTTCCATCGCTTCGTTTGACGCACTGTCCTTTCGTAAAATGGCAATACGGACTGTTTCCAATTATTTGAATCTTTCTCATTGTTCTTGGTCGTAATATTGTATGAAAGGAGACAGGCTAAAGATAGATAACATACGTAACAGTAGATTGAATGTAGCACACACTTCTTTTACTTTTGGAAATTTTTATCGCTGATTATGATATATGAACGCTCACTTCGATGTAATCAAAGCAAGGTTAAGTGAAATATTTCTTTCTTTTATGAATAATGCACTGCAAACAGTACAAGTTAAATTTATTCATGTTAGTTTAATTTGTAAAAGTAAGAAATAACTACAGTCCCTGAGTATCGAAATAAATACAAATATGCACCACAGGACGCTTCGTTTGAATTTGTTGAATTCGGACTTTTTCAAAAACTGCTATCGATATTAGGAAACTAATTAGAAAGAGAAAGTTCGCGCCATTTTCTGGCACCACTGGATCTTTTCAGTACCGTAAATTTTGTAAATAATGTTTCATTTCTCATTACCTACAACTTTTCCTTGATTACTATAATCCATATTGATTGCCTATGTCCCTAATTATCACGCACACACACACACACACACATACACACATTCTAGTGCCCGTGGAGCGTGGAGTGTCTGGGGTATACAGTGCGAAGATGCCATCACCGATATTTTGTACATGTTATGACAGTTCCAGTGAGGAAAATTTAATTCAGTGTTTTCAAGTGCAGCCGTATTAATGTGGCGCCATCGTAGCCATTGCTCACTCGCTACTCCTTCCTCTGCTTTCTACATCGAATTGACACTCGGAGCGGCGTGCAGCTTGTCACGGGCTGATTCACAGACACCGGCAAAGATACAGACGGATTCGCTTTGCCTCTTGAAGAAGTGACGCGGAATAGCAATGAAGGTATTAACAACGTAAATAATGTACTAGGTGTACATTTAAGAATGGTTTTCCGTTTATTACAGCTACATTTACTGCATCTAAAATATCTCAATATGTAAATGGAATTAATTAATTAATTAATGTTCTAAAGATTTCATTTCTGAACTACAGATCAGAAAAATGTCATTGCTTCTTTCCGAATGACTGTAGTTTCTTTTTTGAGATATAAATTACCTACTTTACACAGTAAAATACTCCTGCATTTATTGAAGTAATACAAAATATTCTTGTCGTTATTTTTGCTAGACAACGTTAAACTTCACTTTACATACCCCCTTTTTCACTTAATTTGTTGTCCTTGTTTTGATGACACAATCGAGACTTAAACTTCTCATTCTTCGTTTTAAAACTATGACTGAAATGGTTAAATCACAAGTCGAGTGTCAGAGTTTAGGTTTCTTTTGTGATGTCATGAGAAGCGAAAATCTGATGTGCTGTACTGCAATGTACCGAGTTCTGTGATACTTCTCTATAAATATGAATAAAGAGATTTAAAAATATTAAATAATTATAAACTGGGCTAATGCGCTCGGAAATACAAAATTAAGGCATTCAATTCGATATTTCTATCAGCTTATGAGGCAATGGTCAGCTCATAAGGATTATAACGGCCATTGTCTTCGAGTGATTACACAGTACCAAGATGAGATTGACAAAAGCCACGATGAAAATCGACAACACATTGTCGGCCTTGACACGTACGGTAACCTACTTATGTTCTGTAGGTATTCGGCTTTGCCGATTCGTATAAATTATTTTGCAGTTTGTTTGTCCTATTTTGCCAGTTATTGACTTGTGAAATTACAAATTTTCAGGTAATGTAGAGATGCCAATATGATTTTCAAGCTTCTGTATTATCATTTACAATTTCGTGGCATTACAAAATACATTTAGTATTGCGCAGGTTATAACCCGGTTTTTAAAATTATCATTATTTTATAGCGCAAGCGATAAAACTGAAATACATTCCATTGCGACAACTGTCAAGTATGTTTTTTCGAGTTGCTTCTGCAATAATGTTATCTCTCCTTTTAACAAAATGTAAATAATAGTAACTTGATAAGTATTTTCTTTTGATTAATTTAGGATCATCAATAGAAACCACTTGAAAGTAGACAAGATCATAACTACAAACGAGTAATTTCTGTTCAGTCGAACCTACTTTCTATCACGTGCATTTGGGAATTTTCATATGAGACAGCCGAGGGTTCCCCGCTATGCCGCCTAGTAAAAAACATTACTTTCCAGTATAGCTAGTAGTGGTGTTGTAATATTTGCCTTCAGACCAAATAGGCATACAAACGGAGATTAAGGATGTAGCAATTAAAATTCAAGCCCCAATAACAATAAGGGTGTGTAATATTTATGTACCTAATGGCTACTCTCTTGGAAGAAAAGTTAAATGTTTTATTAGACAACTTTCCAAACCTTTTCATTAGATGATTTCAATGGCCACAACTCTATATGGGACTCAAATAAAATCCAGCACAAAATAACATTGCAGTAGATAATGTTATTTACGAAGGGGTTTTAAGTAATAAACAACCTACTCATTTTAATGTGAGCAATAGACTTCTGAGTGAAATTGAACTTAAGCTTATGCTCTTATTCAATCTCTCCAAATGCAATTGATGTATACAAGGATCATCCGCATGATAGTGATCACTTCTCAATATCTTTGTACATTGACTGCCTCCCTTATACCTTATAATATTTCAATAGGAACTCTCAAATGGAATTATGACAAACTAAACTGGAAGTATTTTAAAGGACGTATAAGCAACTTCTCAATTCAGCAAGAAATATTTGAGAAAATATATTGACTGTACCATCCACTCGACCTTCTTGAATGTCATAGCAAAAGCTGCAAATGAGTCCATTACACAGACATTGAATGAAACAAGTAGTCCTTTGGTTGAATGATAAATGTAGAGATGCAATAACAAGGTCCAAAACAGTGTTTACAAATATAAAAAAACACAATACTTAAGAAAATATTATTCAGAACGAAAACTGAGAGCTCAGGTAAGAAAAATTATCAAAGAGAACAAATCAAACTCTTAGACCAACGTTGTATCATATATTTTAACAACAAACACCATAAATGACTCCCGGAAAAAGACATACATAGAAATTGAATGCACAACTTAATTCAATTCTTACAGACTGATAACAAAACTATAACAGAGCCTGATTGTATTGGAAATGGATTGGAAAAGAAATTTCCAACAAACTCCATTTCACAAAATTTTACTGCTGCTTTTCTATAATATGAAGCAACATAAAAAATAGGTAACAATTAATAATAACAAAGATATCTGCTCTAAGTATCATTTAAACGATCCTATCCTCTTGAAGGAACTCATGTCGACCATCTTCTTCTTAACCGGGAGAGGTGCTTCAGTGCATCAACTGACATCACTGTACAACCTCTGACCGGGAGGTCCCAAGGTTTGAGTCCCGACGGTGGCAGGATTTTCGACACTAGCTTGTCAGCTAGGTCGAATTTCAGTACGCTGTCTAGAGGAGAATTCTACCAGCCGGCTGCTCTGATCAGTAGTTTTCGTGATTTCTCCGATCAGTACCAGGCGAATGCGGAGTGGTACCCTAACAAACGGCCCAAATCCGCGCGCAATCTTTCCTTCCTCTTCGTTGGCTCTCCTCACTCCTTACTTAGACACACTTACACTAACAAGCACTACACTACCTACACATGCCGGGAGACCGGTCGGGAGCTTGGAGCTTGTCCCGGCTGGGGCGGTGCCCTCGCTGGTGGGAGATACCTGGTTGGGGAAAACCTCGCTAGACGACGGTAGGTCGGCGCCGGATCTCGCCATCCAACGGTGGCAGACCAACGCCACCTCCAGACGAAAACACATTCACCACACTTACGGGACTAATAACCTTAGATGTTGACGCGCCCGGAATTACCAACCTTCTTCTTCTTCTTTTCCTTCTTCTTCTTCTTCTTCTTCTTCTTCTGGGTATTACTCTCGGCAATAAATGGGAACGGCACGTGTCGGCCTCGTGTGCCGTGGGCGGTGGAGCGTGGCCGCGTCGGCAGGTGGCGCCAATCCACGCCGACGGCCGCGCCACACGCGGAGGAAGTGACCTTGCGCACGAGGCTCCTTCTATCAGAGCGTTTGCTTGGCGGGCAAATGGACCGCCTCACAGAAAGACAAATTATCTATTGGCGGGACTTCTTTTATCCGACGGGGATGCTCACAAAATTACGAAAAATGACCCCCACCAATGGGAAGAAAAAGGAATGTTTCAGATTTATAAACATGTGCCGGTCTCCCGGCACGTGTGGTAGTGTGATGGATGTTAGTGTAAGTAAGGAATGAGGATAGGATAAGGAAGACGAAGAAAAGATTGCGTGCGGATCTGGGCCGTTTCTTAGGGTACTACTCCACCATTCGCCTGGCAGTGATCGGAGAAATCACGAAAAACTACTGATCAGAGCAGCCGGAAAGTAGATTTTTCATGAGGACACTGTTGCTAGTCCAGAAGAACGGGACAAGAACACGATCGGGTAAGACAAAATATGGCCAAAAAGTGGCGTAACGTTCGGATCCAGAAGGCCCGCCACGCGGGGGAGCCAGGTAAAAGAGGGCCTATTTTGAGGCTGAAGGTTTTGCGATTGTAAGAAATATTAATTACCAGATACTTTCTCTGATATTTTGCGAGAGTTGATATAATAAAAGGTTAAATCAGCACTTCCATAAAAACGATTTTTTCCGCTTCTGTAACTTATAATAACCGTGTTTCTCATTCAATAAAGGTAAGCCATTCATTTAGGTTTTATAAATCTTAATTTCATAAAATTAAATAATAGACAGATTTGTGTATAAACACTTTACCATTGTTAACAATAAACACGACACACAAACTGTCTTTCTATTGATTGATTCGTGTTTCCGGGCGCGTCAACTACGTCGGTCATTAGACCCGTAAGTGTAGTGCTTGTTTTTCTCTCGGGAGGTGGCGATGATCTTCCCCGCTGAATGGCGAGATCTGACGTTAGCGGGGTTTCCCCTCAACCAGGTATCTCCCACTAGCGGGGCACCGCCCCAGCCGGGACAAGCTGTAAGCTCCCGACATGTGTGGTAGTGTAGTGCATGTTAGTATAAGTGTGTGTGTGTGTGTGTGTGTGTGTAAGAGGAGAGGAGAGGACAAGGAAGAGGAAGGAAAGATCGCGCGCGGTCCGTGGCCCGTTTGTTAGGGTACTGCTCCGGCATTCGCCTGGTGTTGGTCGGAGAAACCACGGAAAACTACCGATCAAAGCAGCCGCCCGCAAGAATTCTCCTCCAGACAGCGACTGAATTCGACCTAGCTGACAAGCTAGTGCCGCAAATCCTGCCGCCGTCGGGGCTCGAACCTAGGACCTCCCGGTCAGAGGGACTGCAGTGACATCAGGTTGATGCACTGAGCCATCTCTGCCGGTCTTTCTATTGATGTTTCGCTTTGTTTAGGTTTGAAGCTTGCCGTCTTATGTGACAACGCTCAGACGAGAGCTTTTGCCGTCAACTCTTTCCAATAAATAGCAGTTCGTTTCCGGGGGTTGTTAGCATCGTCTTAACTTGTACTGCTTTGTTTAATGCTTCAGTTAATGAGAATTGAATGAGATTATGCGTCGCTGAAGTATTGGGATTGTGTTTAACGAAAATATCCACAATATTAATTTTATAGAGGGAGCCCGGATAAAAGTTTTGATGGCGGGCTCGCAATCATTTCGTTAAGCTAATGCTCCAGAAGAAACAAGTTACTTGCACTCAATACTCTCTTTTAGCCACTTGCAATAAAATTTGCTTAGCCACTTGGAATTTTACTTTTAGCCACTTGGAATTACTGTTAACTCTAATGATAATGATAAAACAATTGTAATCTACTTTCTGGAGAAAATTGTTCTAGAGATATTAATGTTCTAGTAACAAAAAATATTTCAAATTATTTTACGTCATTTTGAAAATATAACATTAGAGTAAGTGGAGCATTTTTTTCAGAACTGTAAGAACAAATATCACATGTGATTTATTTATCGTAAAGACCATGCTCTGTACGGCCGAAAGAAACCAGGAAAACCCCAGTGCTTTGCCGGATGGATGGGCCGACCCAGGGATCGAACCCGGACCTTCCCTACTGCGAAGTCAGCGCGTTACGCCCGGAGCCCCTTCGCTCGGGAAAATGCTGAACGCATTCATACAAAATAATGCCATAGTTTTAACAACGTTGGGGGCGGCAATTGTCTGCTCTTGCCCTCCTTCCTGAATCCCCGCCACTGGAACAAACGTTACATGCAGTAAACAGGCTACGTATTGGAAGCCAGACGGTATACTGTGAATATTATTTAATCAGGAAGCTGTTCTGATGGGTGATATAGAAAGACCAGCCGAGCGGTCTAGGATAATTGATTCAAAGGAGTGTCGTATTCGAGAAGTATTTACAAACATTATCAACTATTCTTGTCGATTCTGTGTCGGATAAAAAAAGGCGTAGCGCATGGAAGCACGATTGATTCAGAACGTTGAATTAAATGGTGGTTAGTCTGTCGTTAATCGGCGTAAAATAATTTTGGGGCGCCTTTATGTTAACCTTTCAGGCGGAGGTGTGTAAGCGGAGGTTCAAGTTTATTTGGTTGGCGACAGCTACACCTACCGAACCCGTGTGCACGCCAATGTGTAGAACCCAACCCCCAACGACCATTCCCTGACCTGAGTGTTACAGCCTCATAGTCTCGGTACTCTGCGGGTGAAATCAATGCAATACATATGAGCGTTGAGATTAAATGCACAGAAAAACCATTCATTCCTTGTTTGTTTTAATCGTGAAAGATATTTTCGGTATTTTTCTTTTAATTTAATTCTTACCAATATTTCGACTTTTGCAGTTTTCTGACCTCTCGTGGTAGAAAGTGGGTATCCCAAATAACTAAATGTGCTAATTTGTAAAAGAAACATGAAAAAAAGGACTTATTTTGTAGAAGACTGCCTAAAAATATATCCGGGTCCCATCTGTTCCCCTTCATTTCCCCATCTCTTCCCCCGAAAATCTTGAGCTGTCAGAACTCGCCTGTCCTAAAAAAGTCCCGCTTTCCAAAGGGGACTCGCAAATCTGGTTTCAAAGGCCTAGGACGCATCGATTATAATGAGTGTTGCAACGATCTGATTTGTAAGTCATAATCTGCAAACTTCTGTTTTCGTCTGAAATCTGTTGAACTGGGGAGTAATTCCCTATTTACCAACAGCACTCTTACTGAGTTTTAAGCAGATGTTTCCTATAAACTGCCAAAAAATATTTATTGTTCCGTAATGTATTACGTAATATAAAAAGGATTTTGAAAGCATTAAAAATGTAATAATTTCTAATGTAAAAACGAATTTATAACTAAATCTCAGGGTCAAAAAATTACTAGGTACCATAACAATATATACTAATGTACAATAAACACTAAAACAAATTTACAGAATTGTTGCACAGTCACTTTATGGTTGGTATGAAGATATAAATGGTTTTAAAACCGAGAAAATGTAAAATAGTTTTTATTATGAACTGTGGCCCGGTAATTGAAACAATCTGGAAACATTAACTACAACCGATGTTTTGGGAGGAAGTTTTGAGATTTTTTGTCCCGTGTTATAAGACATGATAGAAATTAATTTTTGTTAATGTTTTTTCAAAAAGTTATTTTTTGTTTGAATTTGGCACCAAGGAAATTTAAAAAAATGTTTTTCGATATTATAAATTATTTTCGTATTGTAGATTAAAGGGGTAGGTTAAAGGTAACTTGAAATATTTAGTAGAAATTATGGATTTTTATTATCACATATCGAAAATTGCCAAGAAGTTACCCAAACAGAGCATCAAAAAATTTACAAAACAAAAAATAGGTTTCAATTCGTCTACAAATGGGTATGCTACCATTGTGCCAAGTGTACCAATGCTTCTATTGTTGCAGGTCACTAGTATTTTACTAATTTCCCATACGAAGTCTCCTGAGAAAGGCTGTGTGTGAGATGTCTGATTTCGTTAGGTTCCCAGGACTTTGGGAACGCAGAAAGCGTAACAGTTTCGATTTTCACATGAAAATGCAAATATTTGATTGTGTTATACCGCCTAATCTATTTCTGCCATTACCGACTGAATTGTCATATTCCGTACATAAGTGCTTACGACAAAACTGACGTCATGTCACAGTAAGGCTCCGAGAAAGAGGTTAATTTTACTTTATCGACTTAGTATTTTCTTACCTAATAAAGGAGCAAGTACTGAAATGCTGCGACAAAAATCAGCGATTTTCCATCAGTTACAAAGTTAATAAATCTTGTCCCTACTTGTAGTCAATTACTTCCTATAAAACATGAAGTCAGGAATTCTCGTTTTTGGGGTTCTTGACAAAGAAATATTTGTTGACGTAAAAACGTCACTCTATCCGTTCGTTTGCCGTCAACGCTAGCGCCTAAACCGCTTCCACGATTTGCTCCAAAATTGATGCCTGAAGCGATGTGAACGAATTCGAGGCCGCCTGAATTTGAAATGGATATTTTGATTTTGGAGATACTTGATATGAAATACTCAAATTTCTTCAAAATTTTCTGAAAAATGGCTTCAAATGTTTTCTTTAACTTTTTCCTCGGACTGAACAAAGGACGCCTTAAAAAATAGTGCACGTTTCATTTTCGGCGATGTTTTTCTTTTTTTTCAAAAATTGAAACCATAAATGTACATTACAAAAGTACAATATTGATGATTATTATTTTTCGTAAATGAAATGTAGTTCTTTAAAACTCGGTCCTGAAATTAAATAGTAGAAAATTTTTGAATTTTTGAAAATTGCTAATGCAAATGTTCAACTTTTTGTAAAGCGTCGGGAAGATTGGGAGAAATCAGTTCTTGTACAGGAAAGTGAATGGCGTGATCACTCTAAGAGACTGAGTTCGGATCTCGGCGTTGAGAATAAAAAACGCTGCCTGTAGACGCCTTTCCAGGTTCATGTAGTATTAAAATATTGCTTAGCTGTTACAGAAATTGGAGAAATCATGTGCCATTGTAACACCATTAGTTTTATTTACGTGTTGCATTATGTAACTGCTATTCTTGGTACGTAAGAGCTAGGAGATGGGGAGGAAGGACGAGGCGGGGCAAAGGCGAAGGCGGGGGCGGGGCCGAGGGCGGGGCCGGGGGCGGGGCCGGGGGCGGGGCCGGGGCGGGGCCGGGGGCGGGGCCGGGGGCGGGGCCGGGGGCGGGGCCGGGGGCGGGGCCGGGGGCGGGGCCGGGGGCGGGGCCGAGGGCGGTGACGGGGGCGGGGCCGGGGGCGGGGCCGGGGGCGGGGGCGGGGGCCGGGGGCGGAGCCGGGGGCGGGAGCCGGGAGCGGAGCCGGGGGCGGCGACGGGGCCGGGGGCGGGGTAGGGGCGGGAGCTGGAGTGGTGGCGGGAGCGAGGGCGGTGACGGGGGCGGGGCGGGGGCGGGAGTGGTGGCGGAAGCGAGGGCGTTGGGGGTGGGCGGGGTCGAGGGCGAGTGGTGGGGAGGGGGACAGGAAGGCGAGGGGCGCAGCGGCCCGTGTAATTGGAAGAGTGCGAACTTTTAATTTGGAATTCTTTAGGTTGCTGGCGTCTCGTTCCGCCCTCCGCTCGCTCGGAGGAAGCTGGGGGCGGGGAGAGTTTTTGCTTCGGCGCCGCCACTTGTTCGGACTCGTCCGCTCCTCGCAGAGGCTGCTCACCCTCTCGGGCGCTGCCTTGCGAGTGACGGAGCTTGTGAGCCGCGCTTGCCTCGCACCACGCGTTCAGCGAGAAAGACATGAAGTCAACGGTCTTAAAAATAAACTTAAAATTCATTTTTATTGCATGTGTTCTCGATGCAGATTCAATTACAAGATACAGAAGAAGACAGCTCTATATCAAATTTGTTTTAATCAAGTAGTACTATAAAAATAAAGTAATTTAGGGCGGCGTTCTAATGAAATGTATAATTTCAGGAAGTAAAAATTAAATAATAAAATTAAAAACAATATCTTATCATATATATATACACACACACACTCATTATTTTCCCTTTTCCCCCTTCCCTGTCCTTTTTTCTTTCATCCTTTCCTTGTATTTTCTCGCCACACAGTACACATAAAGTTATGCTGATAGAAAAGACGGCGAATTTTCGGCAGAGAAACTTATTACAGGGCCCTGGTAACGAAAAAGTCGATAAATCCAGTTGCTAAACCCAGGGGGGAACCACTTTAACACGTGGTGTATCCAGAATCTACGATTTGTGGGTCCTTGATACCGGAAAACTCGAATGACGGCAAAAACGTCTATCCGTTCGTCTGCCCGTCCTTGTGTGAACAACGCTAGCCGCTAAACCGCTCAGCCTGTTTCCTCCTAAAGTTGACACCTCCAAAACGATCTGGCTGATTTCGCGGCTTCTTTAATTTTAAACCGATATTTTAATTTTGTGGAGTACTTTACATGAAGTCCCTGGGTCATTTAAAAAAATAGCTCCATCGTTCCTGATTAAATTTTCTTGTTGGATAGTGTGAAGGGCGTTTAAAAGAATGACGCAGGTATCATTTTCTTTGAAAACTGTGATTTTTTTTGAAAATTGCAAAAATTCAAAAAATTTTCGCCGTCTTCCTACTACAATTGTGCTACAATTATGAAGATATAGATTTTCTTCCTTAATGAAATCTGATCCTTAAAGATAGATTTTGAAATTAGATCATAATTTTGCGTAAAAAGAAGGTCGAAAAAGTACGAGCTGTTTTAGCACTACTATAGTGCGATTTTTATAACTTTGCCCCTTAAGAACCTACGGCCACGGATGGAATTTCACACGGCATTTCGCGTCTTTCTCCGTCGTGCCGCTGGAAGTCGCAATGATCGCAAGCACTGCTTGATTCGGTCGCGATCATGCGATGCCTGGAGGCATGACTGAGAACGTCGCGAAATACCGTGACATATTCCATCGTGAAAACAAGCATTGAGGGGCAAAGTTATAAAAATCGCACTATACTTTCCATTCGTTTTACTTTCCTTATTCCTTTCGTTTCCTTTTCTTCTCTTTTTCCTTTCCTTTTGCATTGATATGTTGTGATGTCAACAAAGTATCCAACCAACTCCGCAACAGAAGCATTTAGGAGTATCATCGGTTTCATTTAGCTATTTTCATCAGTATCATTAGGCTATTTTTTGACAACACACCGAGCATTGTCGGAATCAAAGGTTCCATCAAAGAAGCGTGGTACCACTTTTTCTGCGAAAAGAAAATGTGCAAACCAAGTGATTACGCCGTGGTTTTTCAAATCGGCAATAAGACCAAACTAGTTATTCTCTTCCTTTTAGGTAGGGGTTAACGCAGATATGTTCAATGTACAAGAAGTTTGAATTTAAGTGATATCTTGATATCTTGTATGTATCGGAATCGTTTCATCGAACTCTGAAACTTTTACTTGAAATATCTTACGTAGTGTTAAATAAAGGACCAACACTTAATAATGAAGTTTTCTATCAGTTCATATTTGACAACGTAGATTAAAATGTGAACACATTAAATGGCCTTAATACATTCCATTCCGTGGGAGAAATAATTACAAGAATTCTTAAAACTGAAATCGAGCTTTTTCTGATACCAAAAACTGGTTAGCAAAACCTGTTATTTGCTGATCCCATTCATTTCGGTTTTTCAGCTTTGTTGATTATTGATGGTTAAAGGTAAAATTCATAACCTTGTGCAAACAATTCCTTTCGGTGTAGGGCAGTCTTATTTTCGATTCCATGAATTCAGTCAAATTGTCCTTCCCACAAAGGAAACAATAGGTTTTGAAATTAAAGTATCTATTATTTGATCTGAGTGCTGTTAATACACCTGTCTGAGAATGCTCACTTTCCGTTCGAATTTATGCAGAAATCAATTTAGCATTAATATACTTTGAATGGCAAATCTATACATCAATAAAAGGGAATTTGCGTACATCTGTTGCATATAGACACAAAAAATACTCGATCGATTATGCTGGAATTTTCACGCTTTGTTCTTATTCATATCTGAAGTACGTAAATAGTGGTTTGAATTAAATAAGACGTGTGGAGGCGTTGTTTTTTGAAAGTTAATCGTCGAGATGGGCTTTACCTTGCTTAAAGTGCGGTCTACGGATATATTTTTTAACTACATGCATGACTTCGACTCATAATATCGAATAAATGTCGACGTTGCGAACTAGAAGGAAGGAAGTCTGAACCAAATGCTGGCGAGTATTCAAATATTTGATTTTTAAAGTGGAGTGTAATATAGTAAAGTGTGGTTAATGAGTAGTTAAAGTGTAGTTAATATGTAGTTAATCTTTATTGAATAAATTGATTTTGAACTTGAATTACATTTATTTAAAACACTGCAGTCGCGAATTATTGCCGCGTTCGCTAGTTTTATATGTAGGAGCGATCTAGGATTCTAGAAGAGATGTAGGAGAGACATAGCCTGGCCGAGATTTAAGATTTCAAAATCTGTTGTAAATAATAATCCCCATACTTTTCATAAAAGTAAATATATCTAGAGAATTATAAAAGACATCATAGGTGTACAGTGAAACGTCTCGACACCACTTTAAGAAGACCACTTCTTTTCGAGGCCATTTTTCAATGGAACGGAATAATTATTTCCTAACACCAACGTTATTACATTATTATCAACAATATTACCCTATTCCCGACCAACGACCGAATTTCGTAATGCAACATCGCCTTCCCTTTAAGCTGCCCGGAAAACCTCACACTGAAATGAACTCCAGAGTTCGGATACTACTGTAAGCCAAGTCGTTTCCGGTGTGTCTTTGAGATACGCAACCGCGAACGTAACATGAAATTTCACGATAACTGCGAAGGGAGACCTTCGCAAATACTGCTGATAAAAACTATCGCGTTGTAAAGTTGAAAGATCATTTCACTGAAGGAAAAGAAGATCCCTGGATTACGATAATCCGTAGACCACAGAAGGATAGAAACACAACTAACTGTTAATTCTTGAAAATCAGCAAGTGAGAGTAAAGTGGTCATGGCATATAGGAGAAAAATGAATTTTCTTTCTCTGGAAGAATGAATTTCCTTAGCAAAGGAGAGTGATGGAAGACCTCGCCAGGATTTGGCAAAATGGTTTAATTGTGGAAAGAGTCAAATTCAAAACTGTCTTGCAAATTGAGATCATTCATTACTTGAACAAGTGAAAAAAACACCAAGAAAGGCAGGAAGAAACACAAAAGTTAACATCGCAGTTCAGGATTGGTTAAATCGAACCCGTGCTAAGGGTTTACCAATAAGTGGACCGATGTTGCATGAAAAAAAAGCCCTCAACATTGCATTTGACCTTGGTATAGCTAATTTTACTGCAAGTAATGGATGGCATGGACAGATTTTGAGACATAATATTCTTCTGCGAGCAGTTGGTGGTGTATACGCTTAGGTGAACGAAGGTGTGAAATGGAAAACAAAGAACTCCACAGATTACAAGCGGTTATAGTGATTGTGACATTTTTAATACCTACGAAAATAGGCTCTTTTTCAAAGCTATTCCTAGATAGTATTTGAGTAAACTCCTATACCGTGCGTGTATGGAGATTTCCGTGCCTCACGGCTAGACCACTTCTCGTGCACCAATTGAGACATACAAGGTGTCATTAAACACGTCTTGGTTCCCTGTTGGGGAACTGATAATTTGTTTTTCGAACCGACCATAAGATTCCAAGAAATTGTCAAAAAGTGTTTTTTCGTGTTTCGGATCTACGATCTTTGTGAGTAAGACGGGAATTAAACCAACGCCACCTAAATAGATCTATGCAGGTGGCGTTGATTAAACCCCATTATTCCATGGTTATTTTCAGTTCGCGACACCCATATTTTCTTCCATGAGGATGGCATGGATTGATTTTTGACAAACGAATAAAAATTAAATGAATATCGCCCGGCAGAATGTGCTCAAAATTCTGAAGTATTTCTGTTGGGAAGTGTTTCACGCGTATTTTGTATAAAGAATAAGCAACTTCCCTTGGAACGTTAAATTTGAAGAACGTGAAGTGAATACGAAGGAAACAAAAACAGTAAATACTAAACAATTTCTTTATTATGCGTGCAAAAATCTATTTTCAATTTATTGTGACTTACAACTTGTACACAAACATACAAAATACTAACCTTTTAATGCTTATATATGTATTCGCCTTCAGAACAAAAATCAGACAGAGTTTGTGGAGTTTTAAAATCTTAAAATAGGGGCCAAAAACATGGAAGTGTTAAATAACTCAGGGGAATCAAATGTAGTTGTAGATGTTTTTGCGTCAGAATTTTCCGAAGTAATTGAGAATGATCTTATATTATCATTAGAGAATAACGCAGAACAACAACTATCAGGTGATCATTTATGTTCATATTAGAAAACAAAACGTAAAAAATATAGCTGTGCTGTCGTATTATGCATATACTTGTTCCCAATAACACATTAATGTTAAAGGATGAACAGTGCGAGGGCAGGAAAATGGCGAAACGAAGACTTTCAGTAAGACGGTGTGTTAATTTGCACGTAGAAAAGGAGGAACCAATAATGATTAACACATCAAGTATTCGGAGGTGCTTCAAAAACACGGCTTGACACGACTCTACTGGATATCTTCTGACATGCCAATGAGAAAGTATGGATGACATATGGCTTGGTAAATTAAGTGAGAAATGCGCAATCAAAGCAGAAAAGTTTGGTTCTTGTTGAGAATGCCCCACGCCATTCTAACAAAAACTTTCCTGATGTACAAATTGGCCTATTTTTTTGACAACACAACGTTTTTACGTTCAACTGCTAGATCATGCTATAATTCGCTCTTTCAAAATCAACTATCGAAAATAATATACGTATTCTCTTGTGGGAAAATGAAAATTGTTTCGTCAGTACATGAACTCTCAAAATCTGTAACAGCAGCTGATGCTGTGAGTTGTATAAAAAGTGCCTGGAAGCAAGTGCAACCAGAAACAATAAAGGAGTGCCTCCTTCGTTCTGTATTTAGGTCTTCTGATGATGTGGAGATCGTAGACAGTAGTAATGAAGATTATTTGAGTCAACTGTGCAGTGCTGCTAGTAGCTGAAGTTGACGTCGTTTGTGAAATAGAGAATATTCACCGTTTCAATGATGAGGAACATTGTGATGAAATGGTTACTGAATTAGATTCTACAAGTGAAGAATAAAAAAAGTGGCAGTGATGAAGATGAAACCCCTGGGGAAGCGTCAATTTCATGTAACGAATCTCTGCAGAGTATTGCAAGACCCCAGTCCCTTGCCTGAGGACATAGTAATCAGAAACTGATAGGCTTGTTATCTGAAGTGGAAAAGGAGTTCGAAAATATTTAGGTCAGTAACGTATGAAAAACGTAGTACAGATGTAATAACGCATTATCTGAAGAAGGAAAATTCTTAAATGTTTTAACCCATAATATTACTTTTGAAACGAAATGTATAAACCATAATATAATTGTTTATTTAGAGTCAAATTAAAACATTTTGATTGAAACTCAATTGTTCTTAGAATTTGCGTTTTGGTGTGTCCCAATATGGGAACAGAGGGACAATTCACATAAATTTAATAATTTAACTTAGTTTTTGAAATATATAATTTTATTTTTGACGGAATAATGCAAAACAGCAAGCATGTAGAGATATAGTACATTTAATACAATTCATTCTAGAATTTTTCTTGCAGAACGAGATTCTTTCCTTATGAAATGATTTTCATTATTATATCGTTTTTCATTTGTTACTATATTTTCTACACTTACTACCAAACGAGGTAACTTTCCAGGAGTCAGACGCTGTAAGTATTTTTGAAGGTATATGAGAGCAATTGTCCATGTAAACTCAAGCTAATCCATTTGCACTTTCGAGCTCCTCTTGCACAATCTGTAGAGATGCCATGCATTTCGAATTGACGCAGTGAATGGAAAAGTGAACAACTGTCAGTTCATTTTTTGCCTCTTACATTTCCTCTCGTTTTTGACACATTCTGATCTAAACGATCAACACCTCCCATGTTTATATTAAATAAATTCCACCAACGGGCTGGTCAACCATTATATGTCTTTTGTGCTTAGAAATGTACCTTTTTGCTTTCCGAACATGTGCAGTACCCCCACTGTGTTCAAGCAACAGTTACAAAATTGTTATCATCGCGCCTTACAAATTTATTTTCGACGATTTATCTTTAACATGGCAATGAAATCCTCTTTCTCTTCTTTCTCTAGGACGTCTTTTGGATCCATTAGTAGCGCATTTTCAGTTATGTTTGTGCGTATTGTACCTGTCTATCCTCGCCCTTTTAGTTTCATCAACAAATTTATGGAGGTAAAGACGTTATCAAAGTACAAGTTATGCTTATTTTCTGGGAGATTCTCTGTTAGAGATAAAACCACAAATCCTCTTACTTCCACATCAGGGTACGTGTTGCCAGTAGCTACACCCTGATACAAATTTGCCTGGATAAGGTAACCTAATCGGGTACACAAACCCCATGCTTTATAACCGAAACGGATCCGTTTTCCATGAATGTGCTGTTTTGTCGCATGATGGCCGTAGTACGGAATCGTCGACTCATCTACACACAAATTAATGTCACCTGGAAAGTACTGCAACCATATTTTGTTCAACATCTTCCAAGGAGGCGTAATCTTTGCAAAGCGATTCGATTTATTTAAATTTTGATTATCAAACACATGTATGTATTTAATAATTTTCATGAATATATTTCTAGAAATTGCACCAGATACAGCTTTGTTATAACTGACTGTCTTCTGTTCCCAGTACATTCTCATTTCATGCACTTGAGAATAGCCGCTAACAAGTAAAACCCCCAAATACACTTTGATTTCATCTTATTGAAAATTGAGATTGCTTTCCCTCTTCCTGAAGAGCATATAGTAAGTTGGAATAATCACAAATCGTTTGAATTATATCATTTCTGTAAAATAACTCAAAACAATTTACAGGATCCTCATTAAAATTTAAAATCCAATCAGGAATTTCCCACTCTATGACCATAGTTTCTTTTTTATTTTCGTTTATCCAATTTCTTATTTTTCTTTTCTTTTGAGATTTTCTGAGTCACGTATTTTAAAATTTGAAACTGTGTGGGCCACAACTTCTTTCACCACCTCACCTGATTCTATTTTCTATGTATTACCTTTGGCATGAGATAAAAGTTCTTTTCCGAACAAACCATCCAGTTCAGTTTCATTTTCTTCTCCACTATCTTCTTCAGAAATATCGCCTTCAGATGGTAAAATAACAATATCACCTTCCAAAATACCGTTTTCATCCTCTTGAAGATATGAGATGTCCTTTACAGTCAATCTAAGAAAGAAATTTTATACTCTGTCAAACATATTAATTGATAAATACAATTGATAAAAGTAATTTAATGACACAATATAGTAAAGCTTTCAAGAAAAATAATTATTTTGTTTGTTAAAAAATACACAAATGTATTTTTTTAAATTTAAATGCCTTAAGTTGAAATGTTTTCTGTGAAAATGAGCTAATTATTCTGCATTTCGGAAAAGCTGAAACTCCATTTTCTCGAAAACGGCTCCGAAGTTTTTATTAAAATTAATTTGTTTAAACTTACATTGCAAAACGCACTGTAGATGCCATTTTGATGTATCCTTTTGATATGCCAAAAATTACGAAAATATAATTATTATGAAATATCTATAACGACGTTAATATTTACAATATTGACTATTTGTGTACATTATTGCATTTTTGAATGGAAATGCTTCAAAGAATTTCTAATGAATTTCCTCAAAAACCCAAAACTTTTATGTGAAAATGAGCTCAAAATTCCACTTCTCCAAAGCGGCTCCATATTCATAAAAATTTGCATACATTTCCAGGTTTTTCTCTTCTGTAATATTCTTAAAGTCACGTTTCAGTATTACCATTAGGGAACGCAGAGTTGCGAAATTGTGAAAAAATGTCTTTTAGGCGCCAGTAGAAGGCAGCTAGGAAAGAAAAGTTAGCAAAGACTAAAGAGATTATAAAACCAACTAGTACGAGAAGGCCTGTGCGATTCTACTCCACCACTTCGTATTCTTTTTCTATTTGTTTCGTTGCCTTCTCTTCCTTCTTTTCGTTGTCCCCCAGTTTCTTCTCCATTTTTGTAACTTTTGAAATACGCCGTGTAACTATAAATGTAAATTAATGAATAAACATTCTAGAGTGATATTGGCCGTTTTATTTTCAACCTGTCCTAAAACTAACGTTGTTTGATAAATGCGACTGAGGTAATGAAATGTTGAGAATCCACTACCCAAAGGCGTGAGGGAGAAGATTTATGTGCAGGCGGAGCAGACGGCGCGGCGGGGGCGGAGGCTCCGCGAAAGTGTTTTAGTTCCTAAGGATCCCCATTAACGCCACCGCTCGCTCCGGAGCGGGGAGGGGGGCTGTTCGCCCCCCCTCCGCCCCCCGCCTTCGTGCTACGCTCCCACCACGCCCTCCACCTCGCCCCCCCCCCACGAAGGAGTCGCACCGGCTGAGGTGGCTCAGGGCAGCAACTGATGCCACTGCAGTGCCCCTGACCGGGAGCTCCTAGATTGGAGTCCCGACGGCGGCAGGATTTTCGACACGAGCTTGTCAGCTAGGTCGAATTCAGCCGCTGTCTGGAGGAGAATTCTAGCGGCCGGCTGCTCTGATCGGTGGTTTTCTATTGTTTCTCCGATCAAAACCAGGCGAATGCCGGGGCAGTACCGTAAGAAACGGGCCACGGACCGCGCGCGATCTTTCCTTCCTCTTCCTTGTCCTATCATCACCACTTAAAACACACACACACACACACACACACACTAAATGCACTACACTACCATGCATGCGGGGAAAGACCACCGCCGCCACGACGACCACCACCACCACTAATAATCGAATAAAACATGCACTACACTTACGGAACCAAAACCTTTAGCAGTTGACTCCACCAGAATCACTAACAATCAATCAATAATCACGAAGGAATCGCCAATCAAATGAAAAAACAAATAATAATGAACACGTGTGATAATCATTATTGATAGGTATATTCATTGCTCCCAATGCTTGACTGCTTCATACCTGTATGATATGATACTCTCGCTCGTTTAATTGTGAAGCATTACTAAAACCGCCATAGCTTAATACATAATTTAAATAAAATAATAGTTACGTAATGGTAAAGGAAGTATCCGGAAGTTTCGTGAAAAAATATACTTGATTGAAAATTACATGATTATTGGCTGAATTTCATGAAGGAAGATAGATCCAATTTTTCCAAAAAAGAGAGTGGATAAAATGTTTAAATGTTACTTCTAGGCGCGAAATGAAAACTGGCTGCCTCGTCACTGCGGTCGCCTGCGTCTGCAGCGGCGCAGGGCGTCGCCTGTTTTCATTCAAACGAGAGTAACTGTCTACGAGGAAAACATCGCCTGCCTATCTCTACAGCGGTGGTGTCAAGGTCTTCTACTGGTGGCAGTGGCCCGCTTCATGGCACCATAGCATGCACGAGATTATCTGCGCCACTAGCGTCGGGAAAGGAAACTAGCGCCGTTTTATAATAGGGATGGCGTTGTATCTGGTGGCGGGGTGATGAACTGCGTGGAGGGGCGATTTCGTCGTGCCACGGACTCCCGCCCGTGGCATCGACCTTGACGACACTGCTCTAGAGTAATTTAATAGTATGCGTTTTATATGTACAACTCATTTGACCTATTAAATTACTTAAAATGCATTCTTAGTCGAAACGATAACCCGTAGACAACGTAATCGCTGAAGACAACCAAAGATTTCGGTCAACTTTGACGAGGCTAGCTCTTGTTGAAGCGTAGCTGCGTGTGACAATTTGCACTTACTCTCACTCCTCGGTTTCTGTCGTTACCATCCTAATGCCGTAATGTTTTTTTACCAATTTATTGGTATATTTTCGCGCGTACTGCGAAGCGTTTTCATGTTAGTCTGTGTTGCATTATCTGCGTCAAATCAACTTGAGCGGTTGAGTGAAGGAGGTGTGGAGTGTTGCATTCTTCTTATTAAAATTAAACTTTTTGCTGACTATTGCTGTTACTATTTTCTTTTGCTGTTTTACGGCTTTGCAGCTAATGTAGCTGACCTGGAATATCTCTTTGAATACACTCTTTGTACACAGTGACACTCTTTGAATACACGTTCGCTAGGAGAGCGCATATGTGCTGTTTTGGAGAAAATATTCCGACATCAACATTCTTAAACGTTGGTCTAAACACTTCATTAAGCTCACTCATTATTATAACATATATTCTAGATCAGTTAGCGCCCTAATTCACTGAAGAGAATGAAGACTAACCTTTTCCGTGGGCAATGACAATACGCAGATGCGTATCTACGATATGGCAGACATGGCACGTGTCGTAAGCATCCCTGTCAAGAGACACTGTTTAAATTATACCTATTAAAACAAATAACTACCCTAATTGGAAGTACCCTGACGGGAGCGCAAATTCTATGCTTGCCAGGGGCGCCTGAATAATTGATTCATTGATTGTTAGTGATTTCGGGCGCGCCAACTATGACGCCGTTAGTCCCGTAAGTGTAGTGCGTAGTGCATGGTTGTTCATCGGGAGGTGGCGGTGATCTTCCCCTGCTGGATGGCGAGATCCGGCGCCGACCTACCATTGGCTAGCGAGGTTTTCCCCAACCAGGTGTCTTCATCGCGGGGTACCGCCCCAGCCGGGACAAGCTCCAAGCATCTTACGTGTGTGGTAATGAAGTGCATGCTAGTGTGTGTAAGTAAGGAGAGAGGACTAGACAAGCAGGAGAAAGGGAAGATCGTGGGCGGTCTGTGGCCCGTTTGTTAGGGTACTGCTCCGGCATTCGCCTGGCATTGACCGGAGAAACCACGGAAACTACCGTTTAGAGCTAGAATTGTCCTCAAGACCGCGACCGAATTCGACCTAGCTGACAAGGTAATGTCGAAAATCCTGTCGCCGCGGCCGGCCGGCGGGACTCGAACGACGGCGAAAATCCGGCCATCCGGGACTCGAAGCTAGGCCCTCCCAGTCAGAGGCGCTGCAGTGACATCAGTTGATACACTAAACCACCTCTCCCGGTACGCCTGAACAACTACGTAAGGCCTTGTCCGCCCGCACGGCAGCCACTCGCGTTGGTGTTCGCGTCTTAGCGTCTTTCCTCGCACGCCCCGATCCAGCCGGGAGATCGGCAGGCGACGACACGAGGACGGCGGAGGGGGCGAAAAGCAAATCCTATGCGCGGCAACTCCGCAGTAATTCCCTGCAACATCGCCCTCCCCCACCCCCTCCCCCTCGCGGCCTCTCCCGGGGCGCGCGCGCTAAGCGAGCACGGGAGGGGAGCGACACCTTGCGCCTCAAATTGCTTTCCTATTGGATTTCCGCCTCTAGACGCTATCGCCAGCGTTTACTGCGGCGGAAAATAGCGTTCCTCCTTCCTGCACCCTCCTCTCTCCAACACCTCCCCGCTTTTCCCGCTCCCCAGAGGGCGTTTTATTTTATTCTTCTTTGCGTTCACGTAGCGCGGGTGATTTACACCAGAGCGCCGACCGGCCTTGCGGCCCGTGCGCAGCCCCGCTGCGCACCACACACACGAACGGCGCTCCGCGTCCGAAAGTTTGCGCTCACACGCGCATTCAAGTGCGAACGGACCACAAGTCAGAAGAGTTCCGGAGGGGAAGAAATGTTGAGGTGTCAACGGAATTCTCGTCAGGGAGAGTGGTATGCGGCCGCGCTTCAGTTCCTCTCTGCTTTGTGTGAACTCTCCTTGGTGCTGGATTGGCTGGTTTAAATCAATTCGTTTTTTATTTCTTCTTCCTTCTTCCTCTGCTTCCTTCTTCTTCCTTTGCAAAGTTGAAAGCCAATTGCCTGTTCCGAGACACAACAATTCTGACCACTTCATTCTCACATCTCTGTACCCCCCGGTCTACGTAAGAGAAGTAAGTTTGGTACCCTATTTGGTTCCATCATGTTTAAATATTGGAGCCATTTCTGTTGATATTTTCTAATGTCATTTAGCACACTGTCAGTATTTGACCTTGTACTTTTGTTCTCGTTTGGAACTCTGATCCTCAAAGTTAGACCCAGTCTTAAGAAATTCATTTGGGAAGCCTTTGATATTTTTTTTATCCTTTTTACTTTCCCGTATACTTACGTATACACGGAGTGATATACGTAGTATAGGGAAAGTTACGTAATGCTGCGCGAAAAAATGGCCAGTTTTCAGCGGAAAAAAATTCATTGCCGGGCCGTGATAGCGAAAAAGTGGATAAAACAAGTATTTTTTAGATTAGATTTATTATTAATTCTGCAATTAAGTATCATTACTTGGTGGCAGAATATTTAAATTGCAAGAGAGTAGTAAGTTTAAAAAAATAAGAATAATAGTACATAATTTCACAGCGCAAATCTTACTCCAATTCATTTTACTCCACTTCACTGCACTGCACTGCACTGCACTGCACTGCACTTCACAACACTTAACTGTTATGCATTTCTTTCCCTCCACTACACAACACTGCACTGCACTGCACTACACGAATATAAATGAAAAATGAAATTGTTGCTAAATTAAGAAAAAAATCCCATAACACGTGGTGTAGCCAGAAATCCTCTTTTGTGGGTCCTTGATATCGAAACACCAATTCAAAGGAAAACGTCCGTCCCGTTCCATTCCGTGCCGTTCCGTCCCGTTCCGTCCCGTCCCGTCCCGTCCCGTCCCGTTCCGTCCCGTTCCGTTCCGTCCGGTTCCGTTCCGTCCTGTTCCGTCCCGTCCCGTTCCGTCCCGTTCCGTTCCGTTCCGTCCCGTTCCGTTCCGTTCCGTCCCGTTTCGTCCCGTCCCGTGCCGTCCCGTTCCTGTCCGTCCCGTTCCTGTCCGTCCCGTTCCGTTCCGTCCCGTCCCACACTGCTAGCGCCTAAACCATACGTCCGATTTCTTCCAAAATGGATATTCCCCAGTCGATCTGGTTCTAGTCGAAGCTTTGAGATTTTGAAAAGTTTCTTCAAAATTTGGGGGTACTTTACGTGAAGCCCCCCGGAGATTTTCAAAATTTTCTCAAAAACGGCTCCAAATTTTGTCTTTAAATTTCTTGTAAGAATAGGGTAAAATACACTTATGAAGGTGGCATAGGTCCGATTTTCACGGATAATTCTGAATTTTCGAAAATTGTGAAAGTTTGACTTTTTTTTCGGCGTCTTTCTCCAACTACAAAATTAAAGGTAGAGATTTTTCCTTCAAATAAAATGTGTTCTCCAAAGTGAGTTCTTTGTTGAAAGTCATGTACATTTATTTGAAAATTTTAGTAGTTTTCACGCAATATTGCGTGCAATATGTGCAATTTTAAATAATTACAAAAACTAGATTTTCTCGAAAACGGCTCCAAATTTTTTCTTTAAACTTTTGGTAGGTATAGAGCCTAATGTATTTTATCAGATGACAAAAACGCCATATTGCTCTATTCTTTTGTTTTTTTATTTGTCTCTCACGTCGTTAATATTTACATTAGCGGCGAATTGTTCACATTATTATATTTTGAGTATATGCGCTTTAAATGATGTCAAGTAAAGTTTATCGAAAACACAACCGTTTTCTGTGAAAACTAGCTGAAATTTCCGCATTTTAGAAACGCTCAAACGCCATTTTCTCATAAATGGCTAAAAGAAATTTCTTCAAACTTTTTGAACGGATAGTGCTAATGTCACTCTTTAATATGACATAAAGTTTATTTTGATTTATTTTTTTGTTTTTTCAAAAATTACATAAATGTAAATTTTTTGAAAGATCTCTCACATCTTTAATATGCACATTGTCCACAATTTTTAAAGATTATTATATTTGTGAGTGTAAGTGCTTCAAATAACGTGAAATAAAGTATTTTGAAAACTCAAAAATTTTCTGTGAAAATGAGCTTCGAATTTCGCATTTTTACTAGCGCTAAAACGCAATTTTCTTTAAAACGGCACATAATTTTTAAAAGAAAATTGCCATTTATGGCTAGGTTTTTGTGTTCTTTAATAATCTAAAATTAATATTTTCGTTCTACCAATAGGAAACCGAAAAATTAAGAAAATGACAAAAAAATGTAATGTTGGCGGTGATAGCTGGTAGTTGGCAAGAAAGAGTATGTGGGAATTCCGAATAGCTAGCGAAGACCCGAGGCAATAGAAAACTAATACGGGAAAGTCTGTGCCATTCTGTAGCACCACTATTTTCTCAATGACTTGATTCACTTGTAAACAGGGTGGCCAGCGAACTTCGAATCCTACAAAACCGAAAAACGGGAATTTGAAAAAAGCTGGAAGAACTGAAACACCACTCTCAAGCCAATTTCACGCCCTCATTTGCTATTCGCACGCCACTCGCACGCCACTCGCACGCCACTCGCACGCCACTCGCACGCCACTCGCACGCCACTCGCACGCCACTCGCACGCCACTCGCACGCCACTCGCACGCCACTCGCACGCCACTCGCACGCCACTCGCACGCCACTCGCACGCCACTCGCACGCCACTCGCACGCCACTCGCACGCCACTCGCACGCCACTCGCACGCCACTCGCACGCCACTCGCACGCCACTCGCACGCCACTGGCACACAATTCGCATGGCCACGCATGCCATTCGCTCGACACACCACTCGCAAGCCACTTATGCGGTATTGCGAGTCATGTGTGTAGTTACATGTCCAGGTTGCTCGAGCAGTCTCCTACATGTTATTAATATGTTCCTTTTCGACAACAGATTTACAGCTTATTTATTAATATTGTTGTTGATGTGTTTCCTTTTTTTTCTTTTCGTTACCTACTGGTACATATTGGGTATTGTGTGTGTCGCGTTCAAGGTGATTGATCATCGATCAAGAACGTCTGTGTGCTTTCCTCCATGTTCGATGCGAATTGCGTTGCGATTCGATTCAATTGAAGTTTCCTTACGTTCTTTGTTGCTTCGCCATGTTCTTTGTTCATCCGCTGTGGCATAATATGAGTGATACCTTCGAATGCTTCGCGATCTTCTCTTTTCAGTTGATTGCTGTTCGAGCATCGTTGTTTGCGAATCTATCCTTCCATTACGCCCCAAATGGCATCGTCAGGTGAGGTGAGGTCTGGGATTTTTGGAGGCCATGGCAGCGGTGGGGCAAAGTCGCGTGATCCGCCACCCATCCAGCGATTGGGAACAATGTTCGTTGAGCCGTGAGCGTACACTCACGGCGGAGTGTGATGAGCCGCGCCTTGTTGAAGTGTGACTACGTCTGCTATTCGTCTGGCTGTTAATTACAGGAGCAAACACATGTCAATCATGTGCAGGTATTACTCGTTCACTTTACATTTGCAGACGGCAGAATTAGGAACTAATGTTGTTTTGAAAGTGAAGGCCGCCCGAACACACAACCGAGAATACACGAATGGCCCCGATGTCAATCAGCGCCTGACCAATGAGCTGTCTCCGAAGGCAGCACAAGCGCTACGGACACAGCTGACGAATTATGCCTTTCTGACAGTGAGCTGGAGTCGCGTCCTTAAATCATTAAGGTAATATACAATAAAATAGGTCACACCACACGCTATTCACAACATTCACGTACAATATTTCTATTTCTTCTTTGCACTTATCTACTGCTTAATGGTTATGTTCTTGCCCCGCCGAGGTTCTGTGTGCTGCTCACCGCCATCTATACCATATTAAACGGTCAGTATATACTGGAGACGCGCGTTTCTCATTCAGTCGGCGGTGACCTCATGTAAACAGATCGCAGCGCTCCGTCTGCAAATGTAAAGTGAACGAGTAATAACTATGGTTCACACGACTGTCAAGAAATACAGTACAAACAGATGGTCTGATTGGATATGAATGACGTTGGTCGTGATGGTGGCGCTTTTCCAAAACGCTCAGCGAGCTTTTTGGAAATGTCAGTCGTTGTCTTTGTGTTGTGACGTTCGTGAACCCTCACGGAGCCTTCGAGAAACAGTTGCTTCCTCCACTGCCCTTTCTCCCGACTCAACGGATTGGCTCCTTCCAGCAACATCTCTACCACTACCACAGGGAACGTAATCAGCTTATTCCTTAATAATAAGCCCGCATCTCAACAATTTGCAAAGTCGCAACAATGCGAAACATCACTAAAATACGTAAGACACCCACAAAAATATTAATAAATAAACAATGGATATGGCCGTGGTTTGAAAAATACTCTCTGTGCAAAAACAAATTGAGAAACATATAAACACTCCAGAAACATGTCAATTGTTTATTACTTACAAAAGAAGTGAATATTATATTTCTCTGTAAAGATAAATTAGGACAAATATAAAAAAGCAATTTAATTGTGTAAATTGGGTGCTTTTTTATTGAATAACCCCAAACGCGTTTTTTATGAGTTTTCTTCTTTATGTTACTTTCTAAGCGCAATAGAAACAACCCTTCAGAACGTTGCACAAGTGCACCTCAATTGCGAGCAGGGCCTGCGGAAGAGGTGGGTACGGTGGGTAATACCACCCACGCGAAAATATTCCAGGTGGGTAATTACCCACCTGGAATTCTGACAAAGGTTCGGAAAATCCAATTTAACACGTGTATTACACCATCGAACTGAACGAATTGTTTTCGAAATCGACCAAAAACATTATTCAAACTTCGCTCGCGTTGCGCATTTGTGACCTCGCGCAATATGTTTATGACGAGCTGTCTGTGTCCCGTTGTATCCAAAAGAACCGATTAGAGACTTGTTTATTGTTCTAGTGTCCCGAGATAAAGGAGGGAATGACAAAACTGACGAATGTTTCAGTCAAGCGCGAAAAAAGAGCACGCTGCATCCTGCGAGTACATGAAACTTGACCTCGAAAAACGCTAATGAAAACCTGAAAAGTTTAAAAACGAATGTATAAGTGATCTCTTCTGTTGCTGGCTAGTGTGTGTATATATATATATATATATATATATATATATATATATATATATATATATATATATATAAACTGTGTTTATATGAATTATTCATTAAAATGGAGAATAAACTACATATATTATACCGTTATCTTCTTTTTCTTTAAGAAAACTTCAATATAATAAAAAATTACGTATCCCCCACCCATGGTACTACGCAACTGAAATCAATGTCCTGATTACGTTTACTAACCACATTACAAACACACAGTCATTCAGCTTTGCGAGTGTGTAACAAGAGCACTGCATGTAGTACGTATACAATACTAAGACTCACCGCAATATTTTTTTTAAGATTTTTTGAAAGAAAACCCAAGTTACGTTTGTTAATTGCCAGAGCTTGATATCTGGAGAAATGCTGCGGAACGGACTTCCGTTCAGGAACAAAATGGACAGGAAGTAAGAGCACATACAAAATCGGTGGAATGTTACTTGAATGAATCTGAGAATAGATACAGAAGAAAATAGAAAATGGAATTTTCTTCTCGGAATAAATCTGAGAACAAAAGATACAGATGTGTCAATGTGATTAAATTAGTTCTGAATTTCTCAACAACTAGTGCCGACTTTTATATTCCTTTTATATGATAATTACTAATACAATGTGCTGTTTGTTCAAATTTCTAAGGAAGATAAAATATTATGTCTATTTATTCCAGTCGCAAACTTCATTTATTATGTTGGAAGTTCTGCTGGAAATCACAGGCATGTCACCAGAGCCATCTTGCGGGGACTGCAAGTACAAGGTGATCACGATGACTTAGTACAGCGCATATGTTCGAGCAGCGTCGTTTCGATTAGTTTCCTTGATTACCGCTAGATGGCATTAGTTGTAAGTCCAGGCGATTCCCAAGAGAAGCACGTACGTAATAATCGATGTTGCGCGTAGTTAAGACGCTTTTGTTTTGGACCATTATTTAGATAATATACATTTTGTAATCTACAATTCCTATTATACGGGTAATTAGGTGAAAATGACAATGAATCATTCCTCTTATTGTCTTGCCTCATCGTTGTGATATGATATTCCTGATACGTTACGAAGCAGGAGTAACAGCAATATGTTCCTTTTTGCAGCCAAATGCAAAATGTGCGGAAACAAGTGAACCACGAATGTAGCAGGAGAAAAGAAACATTCAAAAGAGTTTCGAAGAGAGAATGGGGATCGTGGAATCTCTTCATAGAGAAGGAGGGAGAGTGTGTCAGAAACAGAAGAGATAGACTGAAGCTACTGTCGATTGTTAGGTAATTGTGCTTATAGGCTTCTAATCCCAGAAAGCCATTCACTGGTATCTTGGGGATATCAGACAATCGTTGGGATCGTCTTATTAATAGAGCCAGTGGTGGTACAATGCTACAACAGCACGAACATTCTCGTATTATTTATATCGGCTACGAAATATCATAATACTTCATGAATCTACAAAAGTGTTTCCAATCAGAGATTCCAATTCGGATCCTTGGAGCAAACACGCAAATTACATTACCCCTACACCGCCAGACTCAAACCTAACTTTCATATAAAATTATTTGGCGTGCATTATCTTAAATCTTCAAAAAGCTGAAAAGGTTGTCAGTGTGAAGAAAGTTGAATCACTTCTAATTCTGGAAAATCCGTTTCAAATTTTCGAAACCAGTCTCTAACTGTGAGAACAAAAAATGCAAACCACTCTAATTTTTCAAAACTAAAACATTCTTGCGCTATAATTTTAGGCTACATAGAAACATCAAAAAAAAAAAAAAAATTGCTACCACGCAACAAGAAGAAATTAGGATATCCAAAATATCGTTGGTAAAGCTAGCATCACCATTTGGTCAAAACAAAAAAAATCTTGCCCCTGCAATATTACGTTGATTTCAGGTTACAGAGTACATTTATCACTGTTCCACATATTACATGAATATTGCTTGAAATCTACTAAACGTTTCGAAACAATGTGCATCACTTTAATGAAAGAAATAATTATGTACAACAAATTTCTTTTGAAAGAAAATCTCTATCTTAATATTGTAGTTTAGCAAGTTGCCGAAAAAAATTAAACTTTTGCAATTTTCTAAAATTAAGAGTTTACCGTGAAATTAGGACCTCTGCCACCTTTATACATATATTTTACTCTATTCTTACCAGAAATTTAAAGAAAAATTTGAAGTCGTTTTTGAGAAAATTTTGAAAATGTCCGGGGAGCTTCGTGTAAAGTACCCCCAAATTCTGAACACAGTTTTTCAAAATCGCAGCGCCTTGAGTGGAGCCAGATCAATCGGGAATATCCATTTTGGAATAAATCGTACCTTTATTTTAGAAGCTAGAGGTGTTCATAGCCTGACGGACAGACAGGCAGACGGACGGACGCACGGACGGACGTTTGGAAAAAAAACACTTTTTCGGTATCAGGGGACCCGAAACGTGTATATCCGTTGAAATCCTTCCACCAACCACAAAATTGAAGAGATATTTTTTCCTTCCAATAAAATTTGTTCTCCATAGTGGGTTCTTCCATTAAGGTCATGTACTTTTTTTTGAAAATTTGATTAGTTTTTGCGCAATATATGGATTTTTTAAAAAATACGAAAACAAGATGTTCTCAAAGACACATATTTTTTCTTGAAATTTCAGGGATAGGGCTAAATGTACTCTATGAGATGACATAAACGCCACATTGCTCTATTCTTTTGTTTTTTCAAAAATTACAAAAATGTCATTTTTTTTACTCTCACGATGTTAATATTCACATTATCGGCGATTTATTGACATTATTATATTTATGAGTACATGTGCTTTAAATAATATCATTTAGTTTCTCAAAAACGCAACCGTTTTCCATGAAAACTAGCTCATAATTTCGCATTTTCAGAAACGCTCAAATGCCATTTTCTCTTAAAGGGCTGTAAATTTTTTCTTCAAACTTTTCGAACGAATAGTGATAACTCCAGTATTTAATATGACGTAAAGTTCATTTTGGGGTATTTTTTTGTTTTTTCAAAAATTACACAAATGTCATTTTTTTGAAAGTTCTCTCATACCGTTAAAATGCACATTTCCAACAATTTGTAAACACTATTGAATTTGTGTGTTAGTGTATCAAATGACTTTAAATGAAGTTTTTCGAAAACTGCTCCAATTTTTTCAATTAAATTGCCATTTAGGTTTTACTGATTTGTTTTAATATTTTAAAATTAATATTTCCGTTTTACTATTAGGAATCCGAAAAATTAAGAAAATGTCAAAAAATGTCCTTTGGGCGGCGATAGATGGCAGCCGGCAGGAGTATGTGGGAATTCCGAATAGAAATCCGCGTCGGAAGGAAATAGAAAACTAATTCGGGAAAGTCTGTGCCCTTCTGTAGCACCACTAGTTAAAATTGCAATATTCGGCCGCAACACAAAAAAGCTGTTCCTTCACACTACCTAATTATGCGTTTCAATCCTCCAGCATATCATAAACAAAAGTTAGCCGCTGAATATTTTATGAAGTGTATAAAAAAATAATGTAGTAAAATAATTTAGTGTTTAATTGTATCATTTCTGAAATTCTTCATAAATAAATCATCACATTCATATTTTATCAAGGGGTACAATTTTCACAAGCTAAAATCAAACGAGCACAACGATTTAATATTTAACATAAGCACATACATAGAGCGAATAATGATGCATTAATATTATCATAAATATGAAATGGTAAAATTGAATTTGGGTTTCATAAGCCTGAATTATTATTTAATAACTGGAATCTACTGAATAGGTATTGGAAACCATTTTGTTACTTGTTAAGCATTTAGTTTAGGCAAACACGATAGGGTATTAAATATCCACATTACCACATATAAGGGATTGCCATTCCATACTAAAATAATTTCCTGCTCACTTATTCCCCGAAGTATCCAGGACAATTACCAAACTTACCTATAGTGCTAAGTGATGCCTTAGGAGCGACTTATCTACCTAGCGTGTTCATATGGCAGGCCTGCACTACGCCCGTTCCTGCGGGCATTCTGCACTTAGAAGCCAGCCGTCTGCCCGCGAGAGCTGCAAAGTGCAAGTAGTGGGGAGAAGGCAGCATGGGGGGGGGAAGGCGAAGCGGGGTCGACCCGGCGAGTAGATTGAATGCCTGGGTGTCTAATGCAATGATCCATGCTGTGACATGATTTTCCCTCTTATTTAAATGGGCAATATACCGTATTTCTAGCTTCAAGGGTCGTACTTCATTATTGATATTCTTCCGTGCAGAGCAATGTATCAACATTTTTTAAATTTTTTTATTTACGCTCATTGTAACTCATAAGCAATATTTTAAAGCAGTGGCCTCTTTTAAAAATTTACAATGGAATAATTGATTTTCCCCTGGAATTGTGTGATCTCCACGTGACAGCAAAACCCAGGAAATTGAGGGAACAGTCTCTCACATCGATATTGATATAAACATGAAATATAGGCAATTCCAAGAAGGGTAAAGTTTGGCAGGACATTTGTGACTATTTTCCCTCATTAAGAAGCTGAATAAGATACCAGTGAGCAAACACTTTTTACAATATTTTACTTCAATAATGAAATTATTATGAATCTTGTTAAAAAGAACGCAAAGGGTAAACCATTTTTTACGACGTCGTGATCGATTAAGAGTCAATAGTGTTCGTGATTTAAAATTAGAAATACGTAATGCACTGTTGTCGAAAACTAGAGCAGAGAGTAAACATGATTTTTGAAGAATAAGAGTTTTTTTATCTTTTATGGAATCGTCTTAATCAATTAACATAGTTGATGAAAAATTAATTTATTATTGCCATCATCAAACAAAAAAAGATTCCATATTACAATTTTGTATTTAGTAACACGCTAAATTTGCAATTACGTCGTAGCAAAGCAAATTATATTATCAGACTTACAAACAATTATAATAATGGTATCTAAATCAAATATGTATGTCTATTTTTTTTTAGGTTTACACTTCACATTGTCGTACATCGACAACAAACACTTCCAAAATAAAATAATGATATTTGAACTATTTATAATAGTCCGTCTCGCAATTGCTGCTTCAGTTTACGTGCTGTGGCTCGAATGCTCATTCTCATTGGCGCTCCCCACTTCTAGGGCGAGTCTTATCCGCACACATCCAAGCGGTTCGTGTTTGCACGCGCGCGGCTCTCGAGGTGAGTCATGCAAAATGCTGTGTGGGCCTGCCATACGGGCACGCTGTACGAAGCTGTAGGTAGTTTAAACTTTCATCTTAAAATATTGCAATATTGCAATTAGAACTTCATGTTGTTTTCCACAACATCCTAAAAGGTGTTACCATGGGCATTTCAAAATTTTGAGAAGAAAAAAACATTTAATGATACAATGGTATTATGAAAGTTTTAAAAAAAAATGACGGGAAAAAGTAAAAAATGGCTTAGACGAAATCGATGAAAAATGCAAAAAAATACATAAAATGGGTCATTTACGTTAGTCATAACATACAATTAATTTCTGTACTAAATGACATTGTTCTAAAGTGAAAAGAAAAAATGACATTTCATTAAAATCTGCCTCCTATTTATAAACATTCCTTTAAATATCGCCCTCCTCATCCTATACTGGCGGCCTGTTGCCGTTGCACCAAATGACCTTGCACTAAGGCTGCATCGCTTACGAACCACTCCTCACGGCGAAGAGTTCGTTTTGGGCTGAGGTCGCGACTTGAACTCCCCACGTGGGTTGGGATGGGCTCACGAGCCACGCTGCTAGGAAAGAAAGGGAAACTGGTCTACACGCACTTACGAACCACATCTAGGAAGTGACCCAGGTGGTTGCACCCGGAGTAAAGATTTAGTCAAAATAAAATATCAAAACATTTTATATTTTGTAAGGTTAACACTGTGCATTTCGGTTAGTAGGGCGACGGTCATTTGGTAAAATTGCATGTCATGTTAATACGCTCACCTTCACAAGTATGTCGCATTTGCATAAATATATACAATTCAATTTAACTGAATAGAGAGCATAGAAAATATTTGGGACAAACTTGTAAAAACATATAGACTGTGTCTCCATCTAGATGAACTCTAATCATCGCTCCTACTCATACAAAATCTCCAAAATACGAAAATCTCATATTTCCAGACAAAGCCATTCTGCATAAGATGTAAGAATTGTAGAAATCCAAGGGAAGGTATATACAGCTACGAATACATCATCCAAAATCGATGTTATATAAAGAGTTGTTAATACAAAATTCAAACAGTTTTAAAGTTGCGCACTGCCGTCAGGTATTCAAAATGTAATGATTCGCTGTGCTCTGTTGCAAACCTCTTGCAATTATAATTAATCCGCGTCGAATATTGAATAAATTACCCCTTTGAACTTCATTTGTCAGTGTGTTGGTTCGTGCGTCGCCATCAGAGAGCCATCAGAGAGCGGCAGTGCAGTGCAACCGTCGGAGAGAGGCACACGTGTATGATGGTTCCCTGCAGAAAGTCTCGTGTGGCGTCATAGCCCTGTGCTCGGCCGACCGCACAAGTCGTGCAACGGGGAGGGGTTTGTCCTCTCGTGACGCGCAGGGGCGGATGGACCCCCGGGGTCTCTCAGCTGGGGGCGTGTCTGAGAGGGCGGCTGTCCGTTCGCACAAGTGATGTGTGATGACAGAAACCGGCTGCAGATGGACGGCACGCCCCATGTGCAGCCGGCCCAAATCTCATTAGAAAATGACGCTTTGTGTGTGGGAGGTCGGTCACGTGATGCCTCGCAAGGGAGGCGGGTAGGAAAAGCTGCCTGGCATTCGAGGTTGACCGGATCGAGGTGGGGATGTAATCGCGAGCAGCGTCTTGCGAGGCGTGGCTTTTCGCCGTGGGACAAGAGACCAGGGGCGGCGCCAGTGTTAGCGAGCTGGGGTTCTCTTGGGAGAGACTGATGCGGCTCACCTCAGGAGTGGAGTGCTGTGGAGTGCAGCGTTTCTTACGAGTGTTACGTAGGAGTGTAAATACTGTAACAAATGATTGTAAATAAATATGTACAGCAAACTCCGTGTCTGTGTTCTTCCTCATCTCATGACGACGTCACACTCCTTAATCTCGTGCATGGTTCCTCATATTTCCGGGGAGAATCATTCCCAATGAAGGCGAATCGCCTTGTTTCACTCTGCCAACTGCACAAGAAGACGCCTGACACTATGTGCCTTGTTCTGGGGAATTCAGAAATTGCCTGGGGGTGGGGCAATTACTTTTTTTTGTACAACAGGACTTTGACAAAGAATCTGATTTTTAGGTTCAGATTTTCAGATGTATTTATAAATACAATAGTGAGATAATTATGTTACAACGTCAATTTGCTGACTTCGCAAATCCATCTAATATCATTTCAGATAACAATATAATATCTTAATACAAATGCATTAACGCAAGCCTCACGAGACGATCTTGTCACAATTTCGGCCGACGATTACATCAGACAGGGCTGAAAACCTTCGCTTTGCAGAAGCCACGCTAATCGGCAAACTCAAATACAGTAGTTTATAATTAGGATAAAAGTCTGCGTCGCACATTCTAAACATTACCATCATATAGCGTGGCGCTATGTTTTAATTTGCGATCACAATACGCCCTCCACAACTTCATTTCTGTTATTACGCAATCTTTGGTGCTTTTGCAAACAGATAACAACTCCTTGTATTTGTTCCACACTTTGGTAACTGACTCATTCAGCTGCTCCTGAAGAAGTTTCAGAAAATAATCTGGTAACTTTCAATACAAGTGCATCCAGCGTATTCTCGTTGAACCTGTTTTACAAGTCGGACAATATTTGATCAAGCAGTGTAAAAAATGTACTCATCTAATATCATTCTTCTGGCGTATTACAAGAATTCGGAAAATAACGGGGAAAATAACAGATGAATTACCGATGTCTACGAAGAATCCTAAACATTAGGAGACCACAAGTAATAACAAACGAAGAACTGCTGACGAAAGCCAATGAAACATGAATAACAATGCAAGTAAAACGCAGAAAGTGGATCTGGTTAGGACATACTTTAAGGAAACTCCGAAATTCAATTGAGAGAGAAGCACTATGTTGGAACCCACAAGGGAGAAGAAGCCAAGGTCGGCCGAGAACATTATGGAGAAGGACAGTGGAAGAAAAGATCCGGGAGACTGGCATGACTTATCATACCTATTGCAGAAAATAGAGTAAGACGGAGATCCCTTGCTGAGGCCCTATGGTCCAAAAGAACTAAAGGAATAAGAAGAATATTACAAGAACAATTTGATCTATTTTTCTGTTTAGCAGTTAACCTAGATTTCACAAGTTCCACATCTAAATTAGACGCAGTTTCCGCAGCTTTCTCATAAATTGTCGACATCACATTATCAGCACACTCTCTCTCTCTCTCGATGTTCAGAAACAAGTAAAATATCGGTTACCAAATATTTTGCATATGAAATCCCCCCCTACAAAAGTAAGCCATGAGGTTAAGGAACATGGCCCCCATGGGCCGCCCTGAATATCCGCCCTGGCGTTCTGGCGAACAATGTCACTGCCCATCGTTCGCCCCGGCTGGGTAGGAGCCGCCCCGCCATTGGCTCTGAGCCGTCCTCTGCTGCTTCAAGACCTCAACACAATGCCCTGGCAGTCAGCGCACCGGCAGAAGGAACATTTCACATTTAGGGCAATTAAACCCATTTCGGCGGAACAGGCAATGTTCTGTTCTATGGCCACAACAAGTGAAATAAATTGGTCTTTCGGTAATCTTACAGCCAGCGGAACCTCGTCTAGAGATAGACTGATTTGTTAGAAAATAACATATTTATTATTATTATTACTATTATTATTATTATTATTATTCCTCTAAATCACGACTAAAGATGTTACGTGTCGGCTGAATATACAATCCACTCCAGGTTGCAACCAGCTACCTAAGGAGAAGATCTAGGGACTGTCGGTGCCTCTACAATACTTTGTGCAAAATGTGGGCTGTTCCCAATAAAGCTCGGTTTCTGAGCAGGTATGGGACATTGGTAGAACAAGGCACGTTAAGGTTCATTACATTGCTTGTTCTATCCATTTTGCTCACTGGTTTCAAGTGAAGATTCGCAGGTAGCAAATTCGAGTTCACAGATCACACTTAACCTTTGGGTTGTTTACTGCCATCCGTTACTGCGACCCACAGTGGCCTCGGGGCATCCCCCCGGAGGGCCCAGCAAGGGGTCCCTCCGATCGCCAGTCGGCATTACTAACCCCACGGGATTTTCACTGACTGCTGAAGGCAGCCTCCTTCGCTGGCTAATGCAAGGTTCGGGCCTCCACTCTAATCAGTGGCCTGGTGTGCCAACCCAAATTCTCTCCTGTACCCTCCATGGGCCGATAACAGGAAGTCAAAATGTTCATGACCCTTCCCTCTCTACTTACTTCCCACTCTCCTCAAAATGGAGTACTTCTTCGTCGGACCCCTCACCTTCAACCTATTCAGCAAGGGAGGCCCTACCAGTAGCTAGGCTACACTGACATAGCTCTCAGGCTCATGGGGGTACTCAAGCTCCACCACCAACTGCAAGGTCGTGTACTCCCTAGGTGGAGTTATTATTATTATTGTTATTATTATTATTATTACTATTATTGTTATTATACTTTCACAAATTATTGGTCTTAAACAGCTACCACACAGACACAAGATCAAAGGATGATAACTGTTCTTTTACGTTGACATTAAATAATAATTATTGAATACAATACAATATAAAATTATTATTATTTATTACTGGCGTATGGGTTATTTTTGACCACGCCACACGATTAACGAGTGTAATTTTTCGGATCAACTTTTCGGCTGTATCCCTCGCTACGACAAGGTTGTTACGCCTGGAAGTGTAAATTATGAGGTGATAGGATGGTGATGAGGAGTGAAGGGAGAATGCCTACGCAGGACGCGAACCTGCAGCCTCCTCGGTGCAGACGACGGCTGCCGCAACCACATATTATTGATGTCATGTATTTATTCACAGGTATACATTGTTAAAACCAACTTCCTTTTTCAAAACAGTCCTTATATATATTTTTTAATTTTACTTTCCCAGCTATTCCGCTCTTCACACATAAGAAGATTACGTAACATTCATTTTATTACGGGAAAGAGGGTGGGCCACCGAGTGCCTCTCTCTATATGGGGGCGAAAGGGGAGGGGGATGGGGAGGGGTTTGAATCGTTGGCCAATGTAAGGCGCTTACTCGGCGCGCAAGCCAAGGCCTCCTCGATATAACAAACGCCCTCCAAGTAAGCAGCTTAAAAGGGCGCGACAAGGGCCTGCGCACCTAAGGGCTTGTTGGGAAGACTCGTCACTTCGAAATACACTTTTGCAATATCTCGAGGTTAATCACAGCTCAGTGGAGATCAACAATGAAACATTTTTTTCCACACCTTCTTTATACTTCGGTTTTTCTTAGCGCACGGGGGTGTGACAATAAAATGGAATATCTCACAGTATTTCGCGTCGTTCTCGGTTGTGCCGCTAGGAGTCGCATGTTCGCGACTATATCGAGTAGTGCTGGCGGTCATGCGATTCAACGGTTGCACAACGCACAACGACGCCAAATACCATGCGATATTCCATTTTGATGACACCCCCTCGTGCGCCAAGAAAGGAAAACCGAAATATAGTGCACCGTACAGCACATTGTACAAAGGTGTAGCTATTGCCACACAGGACGAAATGTCTGACAAATATGAAAAAGAAAGCAAGCGCCTCCAATCGCGAGATGCAAGCGCACGTCCCATCTTCGCAGTCACGTTCGACACCGACTCGCTCCTACAGTTGTCTTGCACTCCCGTTAATGAAATTCCACGGATTTTATACAGTTCTGTAGACCCACCTGTACTAAATTATTTGATTGCCGACCGTTCTTTCGCACTTCTTTCTCTCTAATACAAATTTCTTCTACCTTCATACCTTTCTCGTACTACTATAACTTAGTAGACTTGATTACGGTTTCAATTTCACGTTCTAGATAAACAATTTTAATCAACACTACGCCGGACGGTTTCTTGATTGATTTCCCCGGGAGGTGGCGAGATCTGGCGCCGACCTACCGTCGACTAGCGGGGTTTCCTCCAACCAAGTATCTCCCACCGGGACAAGTTGTAAGCTCGCGATCGGTCTCCCGGTATGTGTGGTAGTGTAGTGCATGTTAGTGTAAGTGTGTGTGTATAACGGGTGAGAATAAGACAAGAAAGAGCAAGGAAAGATCGCGCGCGGTCTGTGGCCCTTTTGTTAGGGTACTGCTCCGGCATTCGCCTGGTGTTGATCGGAGAAACCACGGAAAACTACCGATCAGAGCAGCCGGCCGCTAGAATTCTCCTCCAGACAGCTACTGAATTCGACCTAGCTGAAAAGCTAGTGTCGAAAATCGAACCTAGGACCTCCCGGTCAGAGGGACTGCAGTGACATCAGGTTGATGCACTGAGCCATCTCTCCCGGTGGACGGTTTCTTGACTTGTTCCTCTAACATACTCTAACTACAAGATGGCTGCTCTAGCTCAACGTTTCCTAACGAGAAGAAGCTCACTCGTTTCGTCGCGTTTCGTTTTGCATTCAACTTACGCACTCAACTTGTTAGCTAAGGGACATCCGGCGTCGACGACCCTTTCGGGACGGAGCCTTCGGCCACTCCTTCCCCCAGCAGTCGCCTTGTGTTGTGGTCAGCAGCTCATTGAGCGCTCTCCCACTGGCCGCTCCCGCGCCAGAGCCTTTGCATCCACTAGGCCGACTAGGCTGCAGCCTAGAGCCCCTAACTTTTGGGGGCCCACAAATTGGAGAACTTTTTTTCTCAATTTTTATAGGATTTTAATCGCAATGAGATTTACAAGCAAATATTCTAAACTGTACACAAATTTTCTCTGTTTTAAATAAATACACATAAAGTATATTAAAAAATTTATATTTTTTATTCTAACATAGACTGATACAATTAAAAAAGTACTTTTATGAAAGTACGTTTCCGAATCAAGGGCCTTTCATTTGGAAGAAAATCTGAAGTGTGCATAGGACTGGTCAAAAGCGCCGAGAAAAATATAATATCGTGGCTTTATTGCCTCTAAGAGTTGTCCACATCGTTTGAACAAAGCATTGTTTGTCATATTGTTTTAAAAACAATATATTATTAGTTTTAATTATTGTACTTGAAATTTCTAATTTAATATATTATTATATATAATGTGTATACTATATAATGATTATTTAATAATAATATTTATTAATAAAACAAATATTCAAAGACATAATTATGTTGGGATGTGCGTAAGTTATCCTAGGGCCCAAGGGCCCATTACATTTTACAGCCTAGGGCCTAAAAGCATGTTACAACGGTCCTGACCTCGCCCACGTCACAAGCTCCAGATTCACGTGACGTCGGTCGAATCTGGGATATTTGGAATATTACCAAACGTCACATATACACTTAGTGATCAAAAGTATCCGGACACGTGGTTGGAAATGACTTACCACTTCGTGGGGCCCTCCATCGGTCATGCTCGAATTCAAGAGTGTTGGCCAACCCTTAGCCTTGATGACAGCTTCCACTCTCGCAGGCATACTTTCAATCAGGCGCTGGAAGGTTTCTTGGGGAATGGCAGCCCATTCTTCACGGAATTCTGCACTGAGGAGAGGTATCGAAGTAGGTCAGTGAGGCCTGGAACGAAGTGAGCGTTCCAAAACATTCCAAAGGTGTTCAATAGGATTCAAATCAGGACTCTGTGCAGGCCAATTCATTATAGGGATGTTATTGTCGTGTGATCACTCTGCCACAGGCCGTGCAGTATGAACAGGTGCTCGATCGTGTTGAAACATGGAATCGCCATCCCCGAATTGCTTTTGCAGTGCGTACGTTTTAAACAAACAACATTTCGGTATCAGAGGGCACTAAAACATATATTTCCGCCAGAATCTCGAAAATGATTTTCCGCAGCATTACATAACATTGTCTATACTACGTATATTTTTTTGTCGATACGTACGTGTACGAAAAAGTCATTCGAAACGCCATTGTAGGCTCCTGATTACAATACTTTCTCTTCTTGCCGAATAAGCACATAATTTTAATCCAAAATCGACATGAAATTATAAAGTCTGTCAAATTTGGAACGTTCAATTGCTTCGTATTTTAAAGTGCTTCCCCGTTTGCGAAACCACATTTCCATATTCCTCCTCATTGGCTCCCATCCTCTCATAGAGTAGATGTCAATACTTCCTTCAATGACATACGTTATATTTTGCAGAAAACCGCAACCGGGTTTTGTCCGCGATGATGAATCTCACTTCTTTAAGACACACTAAAACTTGCCTCATTCACAATGCAAACTTAAACGTAAGGAAAATCGGGTGTTGCCGGGTAGCGACAGCTGTTGTCCTGAAGCTGAGATGCCGTGAGCCAGCTCGGCACACGGTGCTGTACACGGTTCTTCACATCACGATTTATTTGTATTTAGCGACCTCGAAAATAATGACACCCAACATTTCGCGCGTACACGCTTCATTTTTTGTATGAATCGGCCAGCCGTTTTAAAGCTGCCGTTTCGAATTTTGGGGATTTTCCAACGATATTCGAAATCAGCTATCTCCCGGAGGGCGGGGCGGGGCGGGGCGGGGCGGGGCGGGGCGGGGCGGGGCGGGGCGGGGCGGGGCGGGGCGGGGCGGGGCGGGGCGGGGCGGGGCGGGGCGGGGCGGGGCGGGGCGGGGCGGGGCGGGGGCGGGGCGGGGCGGGGCGGGGCGGGGCGGGGCGGGGCGGGGCGGGGCGGGGCGTTCGCACGGCGCCGCTTTTTACGAGCCGCTGCGGATTTATGGCGACGTTGCCAGACTGCTCGCGGGCGGGCGGGCGACACGGCGCCGGGGGTGACAGGTAATCCGGGTGATGCATGCGTCACGCTCGTCTCCGCCCCCGCCCCACGCCTCGGTGACTCATGGCTCCTTTTGATTTGTGAAATCAAATGCCGTCGATACGCTTTGCACGAAACAAAAAGGAAACGCTAAATTATTCATCAAGTTCTGGAACCGGCGCGCAAAATTAATTAACCGTAACCACGTTGCTGATCAATGTATTCAAAATATACATTCTACGTCTCTGAGGTATTATTATTGAAGTCCGTTTTCATGGGTTGATTAATACATTTTTGTGAGAAATACTGTGGAAAAATGTGTTCTTTTCGGATATGCTTGTATTCTATACAAGCAATTTCGAATATTCATTTTAATTACTTTTATTTTAATTACTTAACTATCGGTATACTTAAATAAATAGAGTCTATTCATGCAAACGTAGTAGCCGTCACTCATTACTCTGCTTCAAGAATGAATATTTTCTGAGATGATTTTGGTTTCTAAAGGTTTCTAAAATGTTCACATTTCATTCTTCAGCACACTAGATAAAATCTTGTTTAAATGAAAATGAAACATTACAGCACCCAATATTTCGGAGCACACCCCGGAGTACACTTCGGAGTACACTCCGCAGCATTTCGAAGCACTTCGGAACGCACTTCGGAGCACATTTCGGAGCACTCTTTGGAGCACATCGGAACACTTGGAAGAATTTCGGAGTACTTCGGGACACACCTCGGAACGCCCCGGAGCCCATTTCAGAGCACATCCGAGCACTTCGGAGCACACGTTAGAGCACTTTAAAACACTTCAGAACTCACTTCGAAATACTTGGGAGCACTTCGGAGTACATTTCATGGCACTTCGGAGCACACTCGCACTAGAGCGTATTACAAGGTTTATGTTTAACCTACGTTATGTACTATTACAATGCTCAGTAGTTATATAACACTACTCAATTTGGTAATATCTAATACAGTAAATCCTGATTAATGCGAATTCCAAGGGACCGAAATAATCGGAGTTCGTGCTATGAACATTTTCGTTCGATTTTTATAAATGACGTATTACCGTAATCCCTTGCCGGGACCGAAGTTTTGTTTGTGTTACGTTGAAATTCGTGTTACGAGACCCCTGCAAAATAATCGTTTGGATCCACTCCTGGTTGTAAAGGTGTGAGAACACCTATATATAAAAAGTAACTGCGTTACTTTCTTGGAGTATCTTGAAGTTTTGATTTGAATTCTTCAAATGAAGAGAAACTTCTTGACTTTTCATATTCGTCTTTCTCTTTAAAGCTGTCTCTAATGGCTTCATCAATTGCAGCACCCTCTCTTGTCATTCTCTTTTGCTCTCGACGCTCTTGAAGTCGTAGGGGGACCAGATAAGTACAAGAGCAGATCAGGAAACTGTAGGAGCAGCTTCTCAAAGTAATCAAGACACTTGTAAAGTCACTTTTAGAATCGTCTCAGTCTTTTCATTTAATGCCTGAGATTGTTTCCGGAAATAATTTTTGAAAAAAAAAAAACCATCAAGCCTATAATAAAAATAAATAAAGGAAGTGAAATTATTTTTATAAGATATATTAACATAAAAGCCACAGTTAACTATCCACACATTTTCTGAGAATAGATATGATGTTAAAACCTGCTAACATATTTTCACTAATACTTTCGTTTGAACCCTTCTGCTTGAAAAGCATTTTGGAAGCTCATATTCTATATAGAATGTGTCTCCAAACAAACTTCAAAGCAATAACTGATTTCAAAGCAGAAACTTAATCAACGTGAAAGTAACCTAACCTATACATTTCAATCGCATTACTCATCATTGCATATTAAGCCATTTCCGGTACCAATTTCCGATGCTTTTCGTGGTTGGGAAATGAGAAAACTCGAATATGAGGTCCAGTTTTGTAATTCCCATTAAACCCAGGAAAACAACATGAAATAGACATCGTGAATTCACAAAGAAAGCAATTAAAATTATTTGATATGAATTACTATATAATTTGAAGACTCATTCACCACTCCGATAATACAAATATATTAATTAAATGTAACACATCATAATTTGCCGGAATAGCTCCCTGTGATCGGTCACCTCTTCACAACCTTCACAACCACATCGGTCACCTACTCACAACTTTTTGTAATTTCAGCAAACTTGATTTACTTGGTAGAAAATATTCCCAAATAAAATACACACATACAAATACAAATTAACCAACAATTGTTGACTTTGCTGGCTAATACATAAAAGACGAAGAAAGCGAACTGGAGCAGACAACAACGACAACCTACGCTCCCAAATGCTGTCGCGCAAATGCTGGGCATGCTGTGGCTAGAGGGCGCTGGGGCAGGGGCCTGCATAGAGTCGCTAAATACAGAGAGTAGCGGAACCTTCGCCATTTAATATACTCTCACTAGAGAACCCGCCAGACGACAGTTAGGAGCTGAATGGAAATTAAAGCAATTGGTGACATTATGGAGATTTTCAAGAACATTAATTTTGGAATAAATTCATAGTTCTCAACGCACAGAATATCACACAGTTCTATTTCTCCTGACAATTGGATATAAAATGGAATGCGCTACTCTCTGTATCTAGGCCTGCAATTCGTCACGTCATGAGAAAAGCAACACCTGTTCTCACGAGGTTGTCGGGTAGTGGCTGTTCTGTTTGATGCACATTTTTGGTAAAAAAAGTATCATTCCAAACGGTAGAGGAGTTTGCGGTGCAAATAATATCTGGCTCAATGCAATTGCTAGGAATCTTCTTAGAAACATTTGGAGAAAATTTTAGCAAAATTTAAGAGAATTTTAGGGAATTTTTTTGTGAACGTTTAGAGAATGTTAGTAAAATTATAGAAAATTAATCAACAGGATGAAAATGTGAAGGAAAAGGTACGATCAAAGTTGTGTTCAATCTAAAAAAAGTATTGAAAAGTTGCAATTTAGGCAGGCGGTGAAAAGAAGTAAATGCGATTTTCTTTCCTCCTTCTTCGTTATTGATAGGTTAATACGCCTTCTTTTGCTAGATTATTTTGATAAGCTCTGATATTTTCTGTGCTGAGAAGGGTTTCTAGAAATGTAATAATTATATCACGTACTGTTATATACAATTTTAGGTAAAAAATAATTATCCTAGTTGTTTGTATATACTTACGAAGGAGCACGTTTGTGTGTAGGCATAATAACACATTACCTGTATGCATATGTGTTTAGTATCTATATGTATGTTCATGCAAGTACATAAACATACATATGTAAGTACATAAACTAATGTATGTATTTGATATTTGCATGCGATAGGTAGAGGACAAAGGATTATTTATTGTAAATTTATTTATTTATATCTTTTCTTATCTGTACTGTGCCTGTGGTCAACATAAGCCCCAGTTGTAGAATAAAGTTCCTATTGTATTAATACATGTTTTTATTTTGTTGTTTAAAATGCTTTCATGTGAGTGTAACCAACATCGAATGGTTAATTTATTGATGATATGTTCCATTTAACTGTTGCATGTGTAGGTGAAACTTTAGCCCTGCAGTCCGTATTATTAGCCGCAATGACCAAGTTGCACGTTCGGAAGCGCGTTGGCGTCGGGGTTTAGCAGCGGCGGCGGCAGCAGCGCGCGAGGGCGGGGCAGCGGGGCGGCGTGTGCGTGCGGGGTAAGTGGATGAGCCGCGTGCAAACTGCACGCGTCGGTCTCATGCGCGTGACGCGCGGGGCGTGGCCACTTCCCGCCCCCGCCCCCGCCCCCGCGCCGCCCCGCCCACCACGCCCTCCGATCAATTGGGGTTTGACCTCGGCCACCGCCCGCCGCCGCCCGCCGCCGCCCGCCGCCGCCCGCCGCCGCCCGCCGCCGCGCGCCGCCGCCCGCAAAGATGGGGCCTCGTTGACGCGTGCACCGCAGGAAGGGACCCACCGGCAGAGGGGGCTCAGGGCTTCAACCGATGGCACTGCACTCCCTCTGACCGCGAGGTCCTGAGGTTCGACTCCCGACGGTGACGGGGTTTTCGACATTGGCTAGTCAGCTAGGTCGGATCCAGTCGCTGTTTGGAGGTGAACTCTACCGGCCGATTGCTCTGATCGGTAGTTTTCCGTGGTTTCTCCGTTCAATACCTGGCGAATGCCGGAGCAGTACCCTAACAACGGGCCACGGACCGCGAGCAATATTTCCTCCCTCATCCTTGTTCTATCCTCTCCTCTTACACACACACACTTACACTAACATGCACTACACTACCACACATGCCGAGAGACAGGTCGGGAGCTGAGAGCTTGCCGGTTGGGGTGGTGCCCCGCTGGTGGGAGATACCTGGTTGAGGAAAACCCTGATAGCTGTCGGTAGGTCCGCACCCAATCTCATCGTGTAGTGAGGGAAGATCATTGCCACTTTCGAGGAGAAAAGAATACACTATGCGTACGGGACTAATGACCTTAGCAGTTGACGCGCCCGGAATCACCAATCAATCAAAAAGGAAATGAACTCGCCTAGAAAAAACGTACACGACATTAATTAAAAACTAATAGTGTAGAACAAATTTCGTATAAAGAATATCTACCTTCAATATTCTAGTTGTACAATGGGGTTAAAGAAATATTAATCATTTGCAATTTTTCTTCTTGAAACTTCTGGGGCATCATCTAAAAAAGTTTATACGCCATATTTATGTGTATTCCAATCTTTTCCTACAAGGAATTTTATGAAACAATTTGAAAGCATTATTAAGAACTTTCTTATGTTGTTTCAGGGTTTCATATGATGTACCACTAAACATATTAAGAATCCTTTTCAAAAACGCAGGACTTTGGGTCGAGCGAGATCGATCGGCGAATTGGCAAAAAACCTTCGTAGAGTTTAGGCGTTTGTGTGGTTGGCTTCGCGCAAAGGAGATGTTCTGACAGGTGTGTGCGTCATAACATGCTTGCGTTAGCCAGTGCGTGGAAAATGTACGTTTCCTTTCACATACAAGGTGATTGAGTTCTCCTTGCTCATATATATCTCGGTGATAGAGTACACTGAGTTATTCATGTATGCAAAAGAAAATAGTATAGACCCTTTTCAACATTTCGAAAAAAAAGTTTTTTGTCATTGGTCATTTTTTGCAACGGTAACCCAATTATGGTTTATTATTAATTAAATATTGTTCCCTGATGCTATTATAACCTACTTATCTAACGAATTTGAAAATAGAGGGACAAACTATTCTTTAAGTGCTATTTAGGATAATTTATTATTTTCGTACACTGCCAAAATTTTGCATTTTCAACTCGTATAACGGGGCTCCACGAGTGCTCGGAATGACCTCTTCTTGCGTGAACGAAGGATAGGCATCTGTGCCTCACGACCTCCACCTATCTCGAAATTGCATATCGAGGTATTCCTGAACTTCGCGATAATTATGTGGAGCTGCGCCATGATGTTGCTCTCACATCTCTGCCCTCACATTCAACGGGATTTCCTTCAAAAACGTAGGGAGTAACTGAGTCATAAAATTTCGATACTGAACGCCTCTCAAACGCTCGGGTAAGAAGTGAGGACCGATGATAAATTCATTCACAATTCCACCCCCGCATGTTTACAGATAATCACTCTCAATGAGATACGCCAAGTCCAACTTGTTAATTTTCCTCTGCCACACATGCACATTGTGTGGCAATTGTTGCATAGTAATTGTTCCATTGCATAATAGTTGTCATTGCACACTAATTGTTCCAGTGGTATTACCCTAGATTGGATAACTTCGTACCTTAAACATCGGACTCAAAGAGTACAAATATCATACTGGCACGAAAGGACTTTACATACTTATGTTTCCAATTCTTTGCCAACTGAGCATGGGGTCCCGCAAAGTTCGATCTTAGGTCCTACTCTCTTTCTGTTACGTGTAAATGATATGTCTTCGTCTATTAAAAATGGAATAACGGTTCTGTTTGCAATATAACTGTTCCAGTTCTTTTAAAACACACTTCATCTGCCCAAAGAACAGTTTCAGAAATTCCTGTTTTTTCCCTTTCATTTGCGCAGGAATGCATTGATAATTCAGAACGACGTTGTAAGTCGGTACTATGAAAATGCTCCACCCGCCAGAAATGGAAAGGTTGTAATATCTCCGCATGAATTGTTTGCCAGGACGAGGGACTGTGATGCGTTGACCTCGCGCGCTCTTCGCCTTGTGCTCGCTTCCGGGGCTTCGCGGCTAGTGTTAATAATTGTGTTTTCCAGAGAAGTTAGTTAATGCCTTATTTTACGTGGCGAGACTCGGGCCATCAGGCCCGCTCTTCCGTCTGACCACGCAAATTTCGCTACGCTCCTTTCACCAACTAGCGGAGAAAGAAGGTATTATCTCGGGCGACGAAACAGGCGATTTGAATTTAGCTCAGAGGCGTCATTTAGGCTTAAGGGTCTTTTACATGCAGTAGATCTAATAACATGGGACAGCCGGCTTTACTTTCCCTCCGAAGGAAGGCGTACGAAGGAGTTTTTTCGCCCTTAAAAATCCACGGCTTCGATCGGGGTTTGAACCCGCAATCTTGGGGACAACAATCCGGCACGCTCAACGTTATATCATCCGAATCCGCAGAGTGTCGAGTCCCAAGGCGAGATGAAGCCACTAGCTCACTTGCCGTAGCCCGTTTTACACGATCACAAGCTCAGAGTACAAAGTTTAACATTAATTATTTAGAAACCTATACAACGAAGAGTATTCAATTTTGGCAATTTCTGTCTGTCCATTACATCTGTCTGTCCATTACATACGGGATAAGGTTCCGGCGTCTTAGCAAAGGGAACTGAATCATTCTGTACAAACCTTTTTACTTTCTCGCTTCGGAATGGAGACAAAGTTACGTGATACTGCGCAAAAAATCGGCGAATTTTCGTCAGAAAAACTCTTATTACAACCTCCTGGGTAACAAAAAAGTGGATTACACTTGCTAAATTTAGAAGAAAATACTCCTCTCACACGTCGTGCAGCCAGAATCAACGTTTTTGCGTGATGCTTGATAGCGAAAAATCGAATGATGGCAAAACGTCCGTCCGTCTCTCAGTTGTCTGTGTGTGTGTGTCTGTCTGTCGGTCGGGTCGGTCCGTCTGTGAATAATGCTAGCCGCTAAACCGTTCCTGAAGCCCTTAGGACATTTTCATATTTTCAAAAAAAAAAATGGCTCAGGCAAAAATGGTGTTTTTGATCAAATTTATCGTTGGATATTGTGAAGAACGTTTACGATAATGGCATAGGTCTAATGTTGGTTGAAAATCCTGATTTTTCTAAATTTCAAAATTTCAATTTTTTTTTCGGCGTCTTCCTACAACTACAATTATGAAGATTCCTTTTTTTTTCCTTATTGAAATCTGTTCCCAAAGAATATATTTTGAAACCACCAAACCCGGTGACGTCTGTTGGTCTGTGCATAATATTGTACGACCACAATTTCAAAACTGATTGCCCGATTGCAGCAAACGAACCGGATATTGTTATCCGGGATTTGGAGAAAAAAATTATGTCTACTTGTAAAAGTTGCTGTGCCATGCGATCAAAACGTTGTAACCAAGGAGGCAGAGAAACGTCTTAAATACAAGAGTCTGGAATTCGAGATCAGCCGAATGTGGGGCGTAAAAACACAGATCGTCTCAATAGTTAATGGAAGCTCTCGGATTTGTTCCTCAAACTTTGTATAAGAATTTGCCTAAACTCCCAGGTATTTCAAAAGACTGGGAAGTGCAAGAAATTGCTTTATTTGGAACAGTCCACATTTCGCCCAAAGTATTGTAGAGGCACCGATAGTCCCTAGATCTACTCCTATATTATAACAATACTCCTACAACTGCTACTGTAAAAATAATTAAACAACTTAATAGGAAATACTGATAATTTAACAGTAGAAACGTATCAATAATATATTGAGGTAAAATATAAATCAATAATTAGAAAAGAAATCTATTTTTAAATTTGCTCAAACTTTGAGGAAAGGGTTCAAAGATTGTCGCAGGCGATCTGTTCCTCTCTCTAATAGTTCTATTTGTGAATGACAACTATCCAAAATACCCCATAATCCGCTATACTGAAGTATGTAGGTTTTCTTAAACGATGATGAATTTCATTCCAAGCAGGATACCCTTTGTATGCTTTGTACATAGCACAGAGTTGCCTTGTTATGAATTAAATCGTTAACGATACCTTGTTTGCTTTAGTTAGGTAAAAATGAATGAAGCACACCCCAAAACACTACAGAAATGTATGCAAACATTACATTGAAAGTAATTATTGTTTTAAATAGCGATCGAAAGAATATCTTCGAAAGTTCTTTCATGGGCGATCATAAGAGTACAAGTCATTTTTTTTTGGCAAAAACGAGATACGTAAATTTTTGTCATCATCAACTATATATCTATGTGTAGTAAAAAATGTACAACTCAAATCCTTCTCTAAAACACTGTATTTTTCTGCACATTGCAAATATTTTTAATATTCAAAGTACGAACTGAAACGGTTTTCCCGCTCTTCTGTAAATAAGGTTTTTTTGACTTGTACACTTATATAACCCGTCAAAGAATTAAAGTTAAAAATAGCAACACCAGCATTTCTCTCGATACAGCCTCATTAGCATGTGGTTGCTAGGCAACCTCTATTCCAGCTGCACTGAGGGGCCGCAGGGCTCCTCAGGTGAAATACGCCCCGGCCTGGTGTTGTAGCGAAACCCTAAAGATTGTCGAGGGCCATAATTTCCAGAGGCATTCCGGGTCGCCGGCACGTTCCAGAAGGAAAGTTTGTTTTTAAACTGAAACTTTGAGAAAAATGAGTCCCTGAGGGCGTGCGAAAGATCAAGGTACGGAACGGCTTACGCCCTCGCCCCGGCCCATTGCACTCCCGCTCGTCCACTCGGGCGGGCAAACTTTTGCCCCCACGAGACCTCGTTCATAATTAAAGCGTACTTAAGCGCAACTAGGTACTCGACTTGGGTACTGTGCCTTCCCACTTGGTCTTTTTCCTTTCAGCCAAACCCTGTACCCCAATTAGGAAGGGAGACCATTAGCATTCATTACGTTTCGAAGTGAACGGGAGGTTGGCAGCGGAGAGGGGGAGAAGGGGGTCCAAAAACAGGCAGACGATGCGAAAATATTTATGAGCACCTCATGAATAAGGAACGCCACCCGTGCAGTGCGAGGAGTGGCGTGGTGTGGTGGGGCGAGGCGTGGAGAGGCGTGGCGGGGCTTGGTGTGGCGTGGAGAGGCGTGGCGTGTCGGGTCATGGCGTGGCGGAGCGTGTCCTGTCCAGTCGTGTCGTGGCGTGGCGGGGCGGGGCGGGGCGTGGCTTGGCGTGGCTGGGCGCGGCGTGGCGGGGCGTGGTGTGGAGAGGCGAGACGAGGCGTGACGAAGCGTGGCGAGGCTTGGCGAGGCTTGGCGAGGCGTGGCAGGTCGAGGCGCTAATAGACAAATCGTGCAATTGTGAGCGCGCATTTGTTTGTTTGTAAGTGAACTTGCGAAGTTCGGAACGTTTGTCAGACGACACAACTTTTGCTGACAACGGCGTCAATAAATAGTACGTCAGCATCAATGAAGTTCGTGTGCATCAATGAAGTGATCCCCACAAAAAAAACTCAGAATCACTGCACATGGAAAACTTTGCATAACTGATTTTGATAAAAGCAGAAAGTTGCGAGCGATGTATCCTCGCTGCAGAAGAAAAGTCGCGCTGCAAATAGTCATTCCGCAGGAGAACGGTTTTAATCCGAGCGGGGCCGTTTTTACGCGGCCAAATACGTTTTACTCTTTCGCACGAAGGTTTTGCTTTACGTACGAATACTAGCTGTCGTTGTGACCTGTCTTTAAGAAATGCTTTTATTTGTACTTGGCGCGTCGGCCCTTGTAAGGGCAATGGTCTAACATCAGCGTCCCTGCCTCGCGGCCATGGGTTAAGCGAGAACGTGTGATTAGCACGTAGATATCCCCATGCTGTATTCTGGTCTTCTCGAAATGAGAAGTAAATTTTCTCCTCGCCACACAGCAACATATACTGAGACATTGCAAGGAAAACGCACACTATAATCTTGCCCGACCGTGAATCGAACCCGGGGTCGCGTCATGGAAAGCGAGCACGCTGACCAGCTGAATGAGCTAAACCGCCAGGGCCTTTAAGAAGTGTGCCCTGGTGAAAATTTCTGTTTCCTACACAGATCCCCCACTTGGCTTTCATGCGCTTGCGGGCGCCCGTTTAGCCGCCTTCAATTTGTCGCCCGGTGTTAAAAAATCACGAAACGAAGAGGTAGATTTAAAGGCATGCACGAGACGAAAGTTCAATCGATATTAAACTTCGTTGGAACACAAGATAGCCTCGTTGAGAGCAGCTCGCAGAATTCAGCTCCTTAATACAATAAGAAATGTTGTAAGCGCATAAAAACATAAAAATATAAATATAACATAATATACAAAGGCATGTGTCCGCGAGAAATGTAATGGTATTCAAGAGGAAACTGATCAAGCCAACCAAGAAATTGAAGTGTCCTGATAAACTCTTATGTGTTCTGATACCCACTAAGTGACCTTATAAACTGATAAATTATGTATTATGATGTATGATGTTTAGTGCTGTGTAATTGTAGATGTACGCATATCAGATTTGCTGCTGCCGTATAATAAATAAATAAATAAATACATAAATAAAAATAAACATTAAGAAAAGAACAGGCTCAGATACCATCTGTCTGTTGTTCTTTTACTATCTGATTTCATATGTTCGTGCGGGGCAGCTGATGGAGCTTGTCATACATGCTGCTTGCGCGCGGTATTTGTGAAAGGTAACTGAGAATACATCGCAGTCTGGGCAAACATTGAATTAATAACTCCCATGAATTTATAAACGACGACGAGAAAACGGTTTGCCTCTGAGAGAAGTGCAGTTCCTCTACAGAGATTCACTTTCAACTTTTCGCTTCCGGATTTCCACCACTCGACGAAATAACGGGATCAGAGATAAGTGATTTCAAAGAAAATGATACCTGCATCATTCTTTTACACTGCGATTTTTCTAACTTTGCCCCTCAAATCGCATCTTCGCGATGGGTTATGTCACGGTATTTCGCATCTTTCTCAGTCGTTCCGCCAGATTTCGCATGATCGCGACCGTATCAAGCAGTGCTTGCGGTCATGCGTCTTCTACCGGCAAGACCGAGAAAGACGCGAAATGCCGTGTGTTATTCCATCGTGAAGATGGGATTTAAGTCGCCTTGAGGGGAAAAGTTAGAGAAATCGCAGTATAAGTGTCTTTACGTTATGCGAGGACCAAGTTGAATCAAAGCATTTAGAGCCACATTTCAGAACATTTTGAAAGGGCTCATGTAAAGAACCCTCAAAATCAAATAGTTCAAAATAGTAGGGCTTCAGTTTCCTTTAAATTTATTGAAGAATATCAATTATATAGAAAATCGACTGAACTGTTTTGGTGTTAGCGATGACCACATACAGACCTACGAACACAGACAGATGTTTTACCATCAATCGATTTTTGGGTATCAAGGACCCATGGATTCTGACTAAACATCGTTTTAGAGGAAGTAATTCACTACCTAGTATAAGTATAGGAAAGAGCCCAACAATAAGGGATTTTCGGTCAAACATTCGCGGTTTTCCGGAGCGGGGGATGATAATACTTTCTCTTTTTACCAAGTAAGGGAGAGAAGTGTGTAATGTCAAAGAAAAAAAGTGATGAAATGATAGGATTGATAGTCTAACAACTCGCAGACTGACGAAGAAGAACAAGCAACAAAATTGTACCTCGAAAGGAAATTTGAGAGATCTTTTTACTAAATCCATAAATAGATATTATTAGGCCATAAAGATGACGAAAATTGACTGCTGGAAGCAATGTATGCAAGATCAAATAGAAGAACCGTGGAGTGTGGAGTACGATACTTCTGGGTCCAAATTGCTTCCACCCTTAGTAATCCATCTATTGAAAAAAAATGGAACCCTATTCTCTCGGCTGGTTGAAAATTTCATCTATAGATTTTGCCTAACGACAATCAGGAAACATCCTGAAGTGTAAAAACAAATTAGGAGGCAATTTTTTGCCCTACAAGACAGAGTGGTCTGTAATGACTTTTTAACCAACAATGATGAAGAGACTGGGAAGATAGTTGGAAAACCAAGGATAGGCAAGGCCACGAATCCAGAGAAGAAAAAGGCCGAAATTCTTATGAGACTTCCGAGACACTCCTGGCTGGCTTATTTTCTGACTGCTTTCGTCGCGAGCTCATCCAAAACCACTGGAAGCTATCAAGAGTTACAATTCTAGAAAAAAAGAGAGGAAAGTGAGAAGCCGTCCCATAAATTTACAGACTGATATACCTACTTAACATCTCGGAAAATGTCTTCGAGATGGATATCAATAACAGACTTATTCAAGCAACTGAAGCAAGACGCTACTCAAACCAGTTCGAAATCAGAAAGGGTAAATCTACCGAGGTCGTAGTTAATTTTCTAAAATAATGTTATGTCAAGCTAAGACAAACACTCTATCCGTATTTTTCTAGATATTGCTTGCGTTTTATGTTACCTACGTTGGCCATCATTACTTTTTCACTTAAAGAATACTTGAATGCGCCGTCTACCTAATCAGTCATCAGTGATTGTGAAATATCGGAATGAATCCTCACTCTTCGGCCTTGGAATCAGTAGCGGTGATAATCTTTGTAGAGAACAACTAAGCTTTGATGACGAACGAAAAAACCCTTCGTAGAGTTCACGAAATATATTTTCAACAAAAAAAAAATTGCACTGAAACATTTGGGGTTGCTTTTGTGGAAATGTCATTTGAGCGTTTCTAGAAATGTACAATTTTGACCACATTTTCTCAGAAAAGTTGTATTTTTGAGAAATTTTATAAAAATAATTTGAAGCACTTCAGCTCCCAAATGTAATAATGAATAAATCACACGTAATGTAAATATTAATGAAGTGGCAGATATTTTAAAAAACATAGAGGTATTAGTGTGCGCAAATGTAAGTGTGTGGAAACTTTGATGAATGATTGAAATCACGTAACTTATTGATATTTGCAATTAATGTAAGACTGATTAAAGCGCGAACAACGTGTGGATGAATATTCCAATGGACTTCGTAGCACGCTGTAAGGTCCATGATCATTAACGTGTTGTGAACAATCAGCATGAGAGGCAGAGGCATATTGTGCTGATCAGTGCGCGCCAGTGGCGGCTCGCGCCTGTTGTACTGTGGCGCGCCCTTCATGTATGCAAGGTGTTGAATTGAATTGAATTGAATTTATTGAACTTATTTTACGTGGCGAGACGGGCCATCAGGTCTGCTCTTCCGTCTGACCAAGCAAATTTCGCTACGCTCCTTTCACCAACTAGCGGAGAAAGAAGGTATTCCTTGGGCGACGAAACAGGAGATTTGAATTTAGGCTTGAGGATCTTTTACATGCAGTAAATGTACTAACATGGGACAGCCGGCTTTACTTCCCCTCCGAAGGAAGGAGTTCGAAGGAATTTTTCGTCCCTAAACGCCCCCACGGCTTCGATCGGGTTTGAACCTGCGAACTTGGGTATAACAGTCCGATACGCTAACCGCTACTCCACCGCCGCCAAGGTATGCACTGCGTACTCTGTTACTTAGAAAACTAGTGGTGCTACAACAGCACTTACTTTCCCGTATTAGAGGAAACAAGCTAAGTAGTACTGTAATGTTGCACTTTATGCGCTACTAACATCTTCGCTTGGAACTCACTATTTCCATTGCAGTGTTGTCAGAACTATGTGAATTCTACAACTTCACAAAAATAGAATGCAAAAGTTTTGTAACCCTGTATTGGAAAAAGAAGCCTGATACCCTGGAAATATAGAAATGCCTTCCATTGGGCCATGATTAGGGAAGAGTATTTTAAAACCATGCAACAAATTCTCTACTCACTACAAATGGTACAGCATTTGGTGCAAAACTAAATATTTGCCTGCAAATATCAACATAAATTAGACAATTATAACTCCTTTTCATACAGCTCCATTAGGTCACAACAATGACACTAATTCACTGATATTCGCGAGCGCAAAGTGAATTCCATTGTTGCAGACCCTGCATTGTCGCTATTCTGAGAGCTATTAATTCTTTTTACTTATTTCAAATATTTCAAAATAAACAATTTCTAAAATATTAATGTGTAAGTCTATAACAAAGTTCGAATGTAAGAAACGAAGAAAGAAATAATATACACAATTGCACATTCTAATTTACGACGCATCCAGCTGTCCGAAGCGCAGTAAATTTTCAGCGGCCTATTACGTTTGTCACAAAATTAAAGAAAAACTACTCGTATTTTGAAAAATTAAGCATGATCGTATTTATTTTATTTATTTATTTGTCAAAAAACAGAAACAGAATGGCACAGACTTTCCCGTATTAGTTTTCTATTTTCCTGGGTCTTCGCTAGCTATTCGGAATTGCCACATACTCTTTCTTGCCAGCTACCATCTATCATCGCCAAAAGTACATTTTTTTGTCATTTTCTTAATTTTTCGGTTTCCTATTGGTAGAACAGAAACATTAATTTTAGAATATTAAAGAACACAAAAACCTAGCCGTAAATGGCAATTTTCTTTTAAAAATTATGTGCCGTTTAAGAAAAAATGGCGTTTTAGCACTACTAAAAATGCGAAATTTGAAGCTCATTTTCACAGAAAATTTTTGAGTTTTCAAAATACTTTATTTGAAGTTATTTGAAGCACTTACACTCACAAATATAATCATCTTTACAAATTGCGGATAATGTGCATATTAAAGATGTGAGAGATCTTTCAAAAAATTTACATTTATATAATTTTTTTAAAAAAACAAAAAAAACTCAAAATAAACTTCACGCTATACTAATGAGTGTAATTAGCACTATCCGTTACAAAAGTTTCAAGAAAAAAATTGCAGCCATATACTAGAAAATGACGTTTGAGCATTTCTGAAAATGCCGAAATTTGAGCTACTTTCACAGAAAACGGTAGTGTTTTCGAGAAACTTTACTTGACATTATTTAAAGCATATATACTCGTAAATATAATAATGTAAAAATCGCCGATAATGTAAATATTAACGACGTGAGAGACAAGTAAACAAATTTACATTTTGGTAATTTTTGAAAAAACCAACCAATAGACCAAAATGGCTTTTATGTCATTGATAGAGTACATTTACCACTATCCCTACCAAAAGTTTAAAGAAAAAATTTGGAGCCGTTTTTGAGAAAATTTTGTTTTTGTAATTTTTTAAAATTGCATATATTGCACGCAATATTGCACGAAAACTACCAAAATTGTGAAAAACATTTACATGACCTTTATTAAAGAACTCAATATGCAGAACAAATTTTATTTGAAGAAAAAATCTCTATCTTCAATTTTGTAGTTGGAGAAAGACGCCGAAAAAAATTCGAACTTTCACAATTTTCGAAAATTCAGAGCTGTACGTGAAAATCAGACCTATGCCATGTTAAAAAGTGTATTTTCCTCTATTCATACAAGAAATTTAAAGAAAAAATTTGGAGCCGTTTTGAGAAAATGTTGAAAATCCCCGGGGGGCTTCATATAAAGAACCCCCAAATTTTAAAGAATCTTTTTCAAAATCACAAAGCTTCGACTAGAATCAGATCGACTGGGGAATATCAATTTTGAAGAAAATCGACCGAACGGTTTAGGCGCAAGCGTTGACCACAGACGGACAGACGGACGGACGGACGGACGGACGGACGGACGGACGGACGGACGGACGGACGGACGGACGGACGGAATGCCGTCAATCGATTTTTAAGTATGAAGAAGCAACAAATCATGGATTTTGACCACACCACGTGTTAGGGGATTTTTTTTTCTTAATTTAGCAACTGGTTTTATCCACTTATTCGTTTTCACGGCCCGGCAATTAATTTTTTTTCCGCCGAAAATTGGCCATTTTTTCGCGCAGCGTTACATAACTTTCCGTATACTACGTATATCACTCCGTGTATACGTACGTATACGGGAAAGTAAAAAATACTTTGTGTAACAGAAAATAAATCTTACTGTATTTCTAACATAAATCCCCTAATTTATTGAAAGCGTGATGTCGTTTTATACCAGCAGTTATGATATGCCCGCGCTTGCCAAGCATCGGTGAGTATGAGGCGCGCGAGCTGTCAGTAAGCTCGGGTACGATCGGGGGTGCTCGGGTGTGCTCGTGAGTTTCGTGGGGCCTGCAATCGGCTGAGTTGCGGGACCTCGCTTGAATGATATCACTGTTTCAAACAAAATTTTGGCTTTTAATGATAATACGGATACGAATAGCTGTATGTACACTGAAGTGCATAATTCTAAGTGCAATGTATGTATATGCTTATACGTGCTCATTCAGATTTTAGTTTATCGTTATAGTGTGAAGTGAAATTATCATGCGAGTTACACCCTAGGGTATGCGTCCGCTAGTGTTTCGGCAGGAAGAGCACAAACGTGAATCTTTCTACTGCAGGCAGGGGCGTAGACGGACACACGTGCGTAATTTGAGATTTATAAATGATGATTTTTGTTTCGCCGAACTTTAAATATCAGAAAAGCATTAAGGCGGGAACCTTCAACTTCCCCTTGATTATAATACCTCCAGAAGACCAGACGCGTCGGACACCAACGTCGGACATTAACTACTACTTCGAAAACCTGTGTAAGGAAATTAAATAGCCATTTTTTTAAAACTAATGAATGGTTTACCGGCCATATATATTTTATAGCTTACCCAAAGTCCTTCATTACATGCCATTGCTGTTGTAGATCTAGAACCAAGAAATATAACTTATGTACGGAATGTAACTTCTAAACGGTTAACGATATCCAAGTGCAGTTTTCGCTCAACAACGGGGCAAGTAAGATGCTGTAAAGAAATTGTTTGTAATACTTTAGTTTTCTAGAAATTTAATAATCTTTTATTTTTTAAATGGAACCATATCTTTTTCTCAACAGCAATGAATAGACCATAAAAACAGGAATGCAATGATGTATCATATGTAGGTGTTTCGATAGTAATTTAAGTATAAAATGAGACTTTCTGACATGTGATTTTAAATTACATGGGCAATATAGCAGCAGCCCAACCTTCCCCTTTTGCCTTTGAGGAAAGTGACCTTCGCTTCGCAGGGCCGAGACTCTTTCGGGGAGAGGGCAGACGCAGAGGGGCGGCAGCGCAAGTAGTTTTGAGTAGACGGAATCAGGAACAACATTAACTATCAGAATGAAAGATTTTCCCATTGATTCATCAGAAGTGATTATTTCTTTTGCTGTTGAAATTCCAAAGCATGGATCTTTGAAGTAAACCATATAAACAAATTGGTAGAGTAAGGAAGATACAACAAAGGTCATTTAAAATATAACAAGAATCGAGCTACATGTATAATGGCTGTAAGAACAAGCCAGTGTTTTAAAACACTTCAAATACAAGCAACTTTTTATTTGAAAGGTTGGAGATTTTCACTACAATACTTCCAGAACACCAGATTACAAAAAAGATGGACATTTTGTTATTCCTTTTACTTCTCATTGTAAATTTACGCATTCAAAATAAGACGCAGATTACAATAGTAAAATAGAAGAAAACTATGAAAATAAATTATTTACTAAGCTCTGTGTCCGCTATCGACAGTAATGAACATCTGCAATCGTGTGTGCAAGGACCGATGAACTGACTGCATCCATTTGTGAGGTAATACATCGATTCTTTAGAATTTCTACCAGAAGGGATGATTATGATGAATCAATGGCTAAAAAGTTTCATTTTCATCGTTAATACTGATGTTTGTTCCTGTGTCAGTAGTGACATGAACATGGATTGTGTAGTTGCACCTCTATTCCCCCCCCCCCATTGCCCGTGCTGCTACAGGAAATGATGTCCATTTAATTTAAAATCACAAGTCAGAAAGTCTAATTTTCTACTCAAGTCACTATCAAAATACGGAAGTTTATACAAATCGAATTTCTATATATTATTTTGTACAAAGAAAAGGCAAAAGCATGTGATCGAAATGCTTCGCCATGAATGGATCTTGCATTTGTTGCCCGTGGACGTTGGCAATACTATACATCTCTTTTTGTGGCCGGCGAGAGACAGAGCTACTTCGTTGGTCACGGAAGTTACATACCTGCGCACTGCAACGACAGAAGACAGATTATCAGCTCTTGCAATGCTCTCCATCGAGCCGATTTCATTACCCAGGTAGCATACTTAAATGAAATAGTTGCCACAAAATTTTCTACGAGCAAGGAAAGGCCGACTTCTTTTACAAATTGTGTAAGTACACATGTTCTTTATTTATAGTTTTAAATATTGATAACTAATGTTGTGGAAATGGTAATGTCTCGAAGAAAATGTGAAAATTGAAGTACGATGAATACGGTAACGTACGTGTAAATTCATTGCATACCAGTCTCAGCAACAGAGCCCCCTTAATGCTATTATTCTGTAAACCACTAACTCTTGAAGGCACGAGACGCCACTACAACGCGACGCGAAATATTCGACGAGTCGCAACTACAAGAACGAACTATTTGTGCTATTCCACAATGCGTAGCCAGTGAAGGAACAGTGTTTGCTTAGTTCGCCGTGCGAACTCGAGTGCGGAACATCGGGTTTTCGTAATGGGAACGAGTCTTGGGGCGAGCAGCGCGGAGGGCAGCCTTGGCGTCGGGGCGGTGCTGGATACACCGCGGAGCCCTGCCGCCCGCGACCGTTTACTTTGCCAGAACCGACGTGGTTTCGCTACCTGCTGTGGGCTGACCCTGGACGGACGGCCGCTGCTGTTCTACGGGATCCGGTTCTACGTCATCTTGGGGTAAGTAGACCTGGTAGGAGAGGAAGTGTGGTGCGAAAGATTCAAAAATTAATTCTCAATTAAATTCGTTGATCACGGTTAATGCTATTTGATGGTTGACAAACAGTTGATGTTTTTCATGAAAGGGTGGATAAGAGTAATGTGTTTTCTCGAAAGGCTGAAAGGAAAATTTCTTCTTTTTATTTTTTTAACCAATCCAATGGTCAAATCAAAGAGTAAATTAATTCGTAGAGAGGTTTCTATCATATTTTATTGTTTTATTTCATTATTAATCCTCTTTCTAAAAAATGTATTGTGTGTTCGGTCCCACAGACAAAGAAAATATTGCATAAACCTATTTCTACATTTTATTTCATATGTGCATTGTAACGACAAAATGCAGCCGTGATTTTGTACTTCTACAAATCTTTTACAGCTAACAGCATTAAACGTTCACACTTGTTACGGCCATATTCTCAATCGTGAATTACTCGGAAGATAATTTGCGAATCGAGGAATTCACAGATTAGGTTAACACTCAATAACTTTCTGTTCTTATTCACAAACCGCGGTCTTCAGAGAATTGGAGGATTCCAAGTTTACCCTTGGCTAGAAAGTTACTGTAAATACGATTGGCTGTGGATATCTGGATCTCGGGGTTCTGTTTGTAAACATTAGTTATAGCGCCACTTCAAACGCGATCTCCGATGTCATTATATCACTTCGCGTACTGTGTAATGACTCCAGGGCCAGTAAATCTAACATTTCTATTTAAGAAATTTATATTTTCATAATTGTCATTAACAAATACGCGAATATTATTGGAAGCAAACTTACAATTGCAAAAAAGAGGCATGACATAACCTGGAAACGGATTTCAACGCAGTAAGTAGTGTTCAGAGGTTTAAGAACAAATATGAAAGCATGAAAATAATGGTTTAAAAAAGAGGAGTGATAATAAAAGTTACTGTTTACAACGATGAAGCAGCTACAACGCGGTGTATTTCATTGAATGAGAGAATTACTGTATTCATCCTCTCGAAGACGTACTGCATGTGACTATGATTTGGGATAAGAAAATGCAGTTAATATGACCCAAAGTAAGTGCTTTTGGTTTTATCTATCTTGTAAGTTTTGTGTTCAATTTTCAAAACAAAAGTATTGGCCCTCTCTCGAGAGTTTTACAGATAGTTTTGATAAGTTTGGTACATTGTGTACTGGTGAAGGGCTACATGCAGAAATTCTTTCAGTAGTTTTTAGTGCAACTAATAAAATAATTTCATCCCATTGGAAGTGAAGACTATTTTTCAAGGGGGAAAAAGAATCTAATGTCATGAAACATTCAAATGCACAACAAATGGGCAATGAACAAATTTTTTACAATGAAATCTATGTAATAAAACGTTATGATAAACCATGTTCATTACTAAAACAAAAACAAATTCAGAATAATTGTCATAAAATTCAAAGATTGGAAATAATCCTGCCCAGGTGTTGTCAGAGTTATTTTGTCTTCTTCCGAAAGTAGAAAATACAATACTATATTTGTTTTTTGATGGGACATACTGGAATAAATGTGAAATATATGTAACATTCTTTAGTTTTCATGTAAGAGATTCCAAAAATGTTATCTGTACATTTTCATGGATTCTTCTTCTTAAATGTTCTAATTTATATTTATGTTTTGTGCTTCTCTGAATCCATAGTACTGTATATTAGTACAATGAAAAGTATGCTTGTATTTCTAGATGATTTAAGGACAAATCTGGAAGATTAAGCAGGTTATTGTAACTTCATTAATGCAAATGAAATGTATGCTTAATTAAAAAAATTGATTTTCTCTTATGAATTTCAAAATTAAGTTACATTTTATAATATCATCGAATTTAAAGAAAGACTAATTAAATGTCAATAATCAATATTGATTATATATCTGCCTTATGAAATCTGATCCCATTACTTCTATGAATTGTTTGTGTATATTATTAATGTACATAGTCTAAACTAGATTATAATTCCAATATCAAAAATGTTTTAGAATTTTAATGTCTGGACTGATTGCAGAGTTGGATTTCTGAACTTAGGATTGTAAAACTTTCAAGTGCATTTGCATAAGGGGAAGTAATTAAAATGGGTTTTTCAATGTGGATATTTCTATTTTCTAGTAATTTTACTATAATTTTTTTTGCAACCAAACCATCCTAATCATTTGTGGAGTGCAGAACTTACATTTTCATTGACCCTTTTTTTCCTTAATCTAATTCTACTTTCTCAATTGTAAATGAATTGAAACACTGAAGTTTACTGAAGTACTCCTTTAGTAATCTCTAGTGGAACATTAATGGATTGGTGACATATCGATGACATTGCAGATAAAGAGACAAGTTATTTCATTACTAACAAACTTTTGTAGGCAGTGATGAAACCAGTTATTTTAAAATGTCTACAATCATATTCATATCAATAATATTCATAATTAGAAAAAGCAATTAATAAGTATGTCCCTCAATATGAATACTATTTTATTTCCAAATAGAAATGTTGGACAGATTACCTGTAGCAGCAGCTGTGAGAAGGATCAGAAATTATGAGAATGGTATCTAGTTCCAGGAATGCAAACATTACCTCAAGGATTCCATATTCTAAAAGCATCACAAAATAATTTGAGATTAAAAAGAAACATGAGTTGAGGGAGCAATATTTGTCCCCATAAAATTTGAACATTATCAAGATATGATGAGCGAGCAATGTATTCTTTAAGAAAATTAAATTTTGTCTACACCTGAAATTGGTGATGGAATTAAATTTATGTTTGTTTTTAGCAATTTGAGTTTGATAATAGAGATTTTATATTTGTTCTCCAACTGGTTAGCAAAGCAATAAATATTGATTACATTGAAACCATTTACCAAGTTTTGCTAGGGGTCTTACTTTTTTTATTGTGTTTATAATTTGGTGTTCAATAATATTCCTGTATTTGTGCATTAAATTTGTCAAAGTATCATTTATTTACAAGAAACGTTTATCTGTTTCAATATTGTGCATTAATGAAATAAATAAAAATATTCATTAATTGCATTCAGTTTTTAGGTATTTACTTAAATGAAAAAAACTTATAACTGAATTTAACCAAGAATCTACTTAGTAGTATTTTGGTTTAATTATTGGTCTAATTGTTATATTATTTCTTTAAACCTTTGTAATCCGTTTCAATTAATTTCATAGATGTTCATTCAAAGATATAATTTGAAATGCCGTGACCATTTATTTGTTAACGATACCTACCAACATTGGTTTGGGTGCTGAAAATATATATTTCTATATAGAATATACAGAATTTCTGTTTGACACTGAAAAAATTTAATTTCAATAGGAAATATTTTTGGTTCTTACTGAGATGTAAATATTAATGGCTGGGTTTAGGTAAAGCTATAGAACATTACATATTCTTTAATAGTTACTTTGTCAAACGTATCTTCTCCGAAAGATCAGTTCACTAACTCATTTTAACATTTTTTTTTGCTTTCTGAAGCAAATGGAGTCTCTCTCTGTTTAAAAAGCATTCCATAACTTCAACAGCAAAAAATAATCGTGTGTAATAAAGTATGGGTCGCCTATATTATTTAACAGGGTAACCAAGGGCAACCAAGTGCAATTCGCGAATTGTATGTTGAAATCGGAGGTATAACCCACGGATCGGAATGTGTAATCCGCGGATCGCATAAAATCCGGTCTTGTGAATAAGGATTTTTGCTTTGATTCTCGAATTATCAGAACTCGACGATAATTCTCGAACTACACGGTATAGAGAATACGGGCGTTAGTATATCTATCTCCGCGCGTAGGCAGCCTATCCACAGCACGTGCTAGCTGCCACACGTGTCCGCTTCGTGAGCTAAGCGAGGTCACGCCAATTCTTCGTAAATCTTGCACGACCTACATGTAAAACTTGCAACGGTTTCTAACAGCCCAACCCACCAAATCGTTCTGGAACAATTGAATTCTCGATTCTGATCCGTTCATTCTCTATCCCCACCCAGTTCCCGCATCGCGATGCATCTCCCGCGACTCTGCCGTTCATTGCAAAAGTCAGTTCCGATTCGGACCACACGAATTGAATTGAATTGAATATTGAATATTTATTTTATCGGCTTTAACCTTAATTATACGCCAGTATAAAATTATGGAAATCATTAATCAGTGAAATAGTCAAATCAATAGTTACTCTAAAACAGAAAAATTACAAAAACACATTAATTACAAAAAAACTAAAATTAACAAAACTTTTAATATATTTACATTACACGTTCACAGGTCATGTGTTACAATGAGTTTTCAAAAACCATTTCTTTTAATAGCACTCTATCATGAAACCTTAATTACACGCCAGTACACAATTATGAAAATCATGTCAATGAAATAGTTATTTGACTATTTCGGACACTACGAGAGCAGTACCATGTTGTCTTATCGCGTCAAATGTTTCAAACTCCGTGAGAAGCAAACGCATTCTTTCTTACGTAAAACATACGCAATTCCAATAAGAGACGCAGTGAGAGTAGTTTCCCGAGTGTCCTCTCGCCTCAATTTGTTTCAGCTTCTGTAAGAAGCATTCAGCAATTGCGTAAAATTTATTAACGGTGATTCTGTATGCGTGTAAGCTTTACGCTGCGTGTCAGAATACTTGAAATATTGCACATTGTATATCTATGTCAGTGACTATTTCTGTGGTCACGGGATAAAAGTTCGTAAGTCAATTTTTGGCAAAATTGGTTAAGTACTGAACATACAAGTTGAGTATCTATATTTTATTTTAGTCAAACGACCGAATTCAAATGTTGCCTCCTTAACGACAAAAACGCGTTGGGAAATAGCGGTGAGCATAGGAAGAAGCGTTGGCTCAATAATATTTAACCCTTTTTTCTCCAAACTAATATATTTGACTTAAGAACTTTTACGCCGTGACCACAGATTTAATGTGAATAGGAATAAATGCATTGTTGTGCGAAATAACCTGTTCGCATCTCAAAAATTGTGTGATGTCGCATAACACCGTCCAATTTAACCCATTAGTTCCCAGCGTTAGTGCCTGTCGTCTTATAAATCGAGGTTAATATATAACGTACGGATTACTCTCCCGTAGAGTTTTATTCAATTGCCCATTTTGCAACCTCCTTGAACGACAGGCGAGCTGTTGTTCCTCGAGCGCCGTGGTTGGGGGCGGGGCTGGGGCGGGGGGACGATCGAGGCGCATTCTTGCGCGCCGTCCGATACGCGCGACGAGGGCGCGGCCCCACCGCAGCCCAGCGGCCGCTCGGGGAACTATGCGCGCGCGGCGTCTGCTTATGAAGTGCTCCGCAAGTATTCGCTCCTTCCGCCGCCGCCGCGCCCCGCCACGCTCCGCCGCGCCGCGATCCCGGGGGGCGGAGGGAACTGTGCGTGTCCACGCAGCTCATCGAAACAGCCGCTCGGAAGGCAACTTTCACGGAGACGACGACGGAAAATATACGTTCCCTGAGATTTACCATCATGGATCTCATCATTGGTTATAAGTAAGGAATGGGCTTTATTGTAATAAGAAAAGCAAAATATGTAGTGCGTATATATGTATTTCTTTTTTCTGAAATATGTAAGAAAAAATAGAAAATATGTAAAATAAAATTCAATATGATGTTTAACATTACTCTATACAAGAATTTTCCGACCACAAACGTGGCCGTTAAGGTCTTAACAAGGATTCGGAGCGGCTGAAAGAAGGCTCTACATCTACAGACGTAATTGTACACTAGTCTTGACTTCATATAAAGAGTTTTATATGATACTAGCGGAATCCGGCAGATGTTGTTCTGCCCTTCATCTCCCTCTTTCCCCTTCCATCTCTCTTCTCTCTCCCTCTCTCATTCTCTCTCTCACTCTCCCCCTCTCTCTCACTCTCCCCCTCTCTCTCACTCTCCCCCTCTCTCTCCCTCTCTCTTTCTCTCTCTTTCTCTCTCCCTCTCTCTTTCTCTCCCTCTCTCTTTCTCTCCCTCTCTCTTTTCTCCCCTCTCTCTCTCCCTCTCTCTTTCTCTCTCTCTTTCTCTCCCTCTCTCTTTCTCTCCCTCTCTCTTTCTCTCCCTCTCTCTTTCTCTCTCTTCTCTCCCTCTCTCTTTCTCTTCCTCTCTCTTTCTCTCCTCTCTCTCTTTCTCTTCCTCTCTCTCTTTCCCTTCCTCTCTCTCTTTCTCTCCCTCTCTCTCTTTCTCTCCCTCTCTCTCTCTCCCTCTCTCTTTCTCTCCCTCTCTCTCTTTCTCTCCCTCTCTCTTTCTCTCCTTCTCTCCCTCTCTCTCTGTACCTGTCTGTTTCTGCGTGTCTCTGTCTCTGCCTCACTCTGTCCCTCTCATTCACATTTAGTTCCAGATTCTGCACGTCTCTGAGCAGGTGATTTAATATCGAGAAATGCCGGACCATCAAAAATGTCATAGAATGTTCAGGAAGAGTTCATTTTGTAGATTATGGTATGAGAAACGTTTCTTTGAGACCTTCGGCCTCAAAATTTTAGTTTTTATGCGGTAGGACGCTTTTTTAAGAGTTATTCAACGATATATATTCAAAATGCTGCCGATTGTTGCAGATTTCATTTGATGTGAATGCTTTGTTTTGTTCTACAGCGCCATGTAGTGAAGTTACAACAGAATTAGCACATAACCTTCTGGATGAAAAAAAAAAACACGTAGAAGTGCCATCTTTCATGGAGATCGGTCGCACTGTGTCAGAGTTTACCTCTTATATACCTACCAACATCCATTTTATATAAATAGATATAGAATACGTACGTAATACAATGTGTTCACGAGGAGCCGATGCCGGTACCAAGAAGCTGGTGCTCAAAGTGAAAAGTAGTACCGTGAAGTAGTTGTATCGTGGAAAAGTAGTACCATTGATCCCGATGGGGTAGGGGAAGGGG
>JAHLJT010004567.1:1914958-1937685 GCA_031308135.1 Acheta domesticus | reverse complement strand
CCCGTTCCGTCCCGTTCCGTCCCGTTCCGTCCGTCTTCAAAATGGATATTCCCCAGTCGATCTGTTTCTAGTCGAAGCTTTGAGATTTTGAAAAGATTCTTCAAAATTTGGGGGTACTTTACGTGAAGCCCCGGAAATTTTCAAAATTTTCTCAAAAATTGCTCCAAATTTGTTCTTTAAATTTCTTTTAAGAATAGAGTAAAATACACTTATGAAGGTGGCATAGGTCCGATTTTCACGGATAATTCTGAATTTTCGAAATGGTGAAAGTTTGACTTTTTTTCGGCGTCTTTCTCCAACTACAAAATTAAAGATAGAGATTTTTCCTTCAAATAAAATGTGTTCTCCAAAGTGAGTTCTTTGTTGAAGGTCATGTACATTTATTTGAAATTTTTAGTAGTTTTCCCGCAATATTGCGTGCAATATGTGCAATTTTAAATAATTACAAAACTAGATTTTCTCGAAACCGCTCCAAATTTTTCTTTAAATTTTTGGTAGGTATAGAGCCTAATGTATTTTATGAGATGACAAAAACGCCATATTGCTCTATTCTTTGTTTTTCAAAAATTGCAAAAATGTATTTTTTATTTGTCTCTCACGTCGTTAATATTTACATTAGCGGCGAATTGTTTACATTATTATATTTGAGTACATGCGCTTTAAATAATGTCAAGTAAAGTTTATCGAAAACACAATCGTTTCTGTGAAAACTAGCTGAAATTTCGGCATTTTTAGAAACGCTCAAATGCCATTTTCTCATAAATGGCTAAAAGAAATTTCTTCAAACTTTTGAACGGATAGTGCTAATGTCACTTTTTAATATGACATAAAGTTTATTTTGAGTTATTTTTTGTTTTTTCAAAAATTACACAAATATAATTTTTTTGAAAGATCTCTCACATCTTTAATAGGCACATTGTCCGCAATTTTTAAAGATTATTATATTTGTGGGTGGTAAGTGCTTCAAATAACGTGAAATAAAGTATTTTGAAAACTCAAAAATTTTCTGTGAAAATGAGCTTCGAATTTCGCATTTTTACTAGCGCTAAAACGCAATTTTCTTTAAAACGGCACATAATTTTTAAAAGAAAATTGCCATTTACGGCTAGGTTTTTGTGTTCTTTAATATTCTAAAATTAATATTTTCGTTCTACCAATAGGAAACCGAAAAATTAAGAAAATGACAAAAAATGTACTGTTGGCGGTGATAGCTGGTAGTTGGCAAGAAAGAGTATGTGGGAATTCCGAATAGCTGGCGAAGACCCAAGGCAATAGAAAACTAATACGGGAAAGTCTGTGCCATTCTGTAGCACCACTATTTTCTCAATGACTTGATTCACTTGTAAACAGGGTGGCCAGCGAACTTCGAATCCTTCAAACCGAAAAACGGGAATTTGAAAAAAGCTGGAAGAACTGAAACACCACTCTCAAGCCAATTCCACGCCCTCGTTTGCTATTCGCACACACTCGCACGCCACTGGCACACAATTTGCATGGGCGACGCATGCCATTCGCCCGCCTCTCACTCGACACACCACTCGCAAGCCACTTATGCGGTATTGCGATTCATGTGTGTAGTTACATGTCCAGGTTGCTCGAGCAGTCTCCTACATGTTATTAATATGTTCCTTTTCGACAACAGATTTACAGCTTATTTATTAATATTGTTGTTGATGTGTTTCCTTTTCTTCGTTACGTTACCTACTGGTACATATTGGATATTGTGTGTGTCGCGTTCAAGGTGATTGATCATCGATCAAGAACGTGTGTGTGCTTTCCTCCATGTTCGATGCGAATTGCGTTGCGATTCGATTCAATTATGTTTCCTTACGTTCTTCGTTGCTTCGCCATGTTCTTTGTTCATCCGCTGTGGCATAATATGAGTGATACCTTCGAATGCTTCGCGATCTTCTCTTTTCAGTTGATTGCGTTTCGAGCATCGTTGTTTGCGAATCTATCCTTTCATTGCGCCCCAAATGGCATCGTCAGGTGAGGTGAGGTCTGGGATTTTTGGAGGCCATGGCTGCGGTGGGGCAAAGTCGCGTGATCCGCCACCCATCCAGCGATTGGGAACAATGTTCGTTGAGCCGTGAGCGTACACTCGCGGCGGAGTGTGATGAGCTGCGCCTTGTTGAAGTGTGACTACGTCTGCTATTCGTCTGGCTGTTAATTACAGGAGCAAACACATGTCAATCATGTGCAGGTATTACTCGTTCACTTTACATTTGCAGACGGCAGAATTAGGAACTAATGTTGTTTTGAAAGTGAAGGCCCGAACACAACCGAGAATACACGAATGGCCCCGATGTTAATCAGCACCTGACCAATGAGCTGTCTCCGAAGGCAGCACAAGCGCTATGGACACAGCAGACGAATTATGCCTTTCTGACAGTGAGCTGGAGTCGCGCTCTTAATGATTAAGATAATATACAATAAAATAGATCACACCACACGTAATTCACAACATTCACGTACAATATTTCTATTTCTTCTTTGCACTTATCTACTGCTTAATGGTTATGTTCTTCCCCCGCCGGGGTTCTGTGTGCTGCTCACCGCCATCTATACCATATTAAACGGTCAGTATATACTGGAGGACGCGCGTTTCTCATTCAGTCGGCGGTGACCTCATGTAAACAGATCGCAGCGCTCCGTCTGCAAATGTAAAGTGAACGAGTAATAACTATGGTTCACATGACTGTCAGAAATACAGTACAACAGATGGTCTGATTGGATGTGAATGACGTTCGTCGTGATGGTGGCGCCTTTCCAAAACGCTCAGCGAGCTTTTTGGAAATGTCAATCGTTGTCTTTGTGTTGTGACGTTCGTGAACCCTCACGGAGCCTTCGAAAAAACAGTTGCTTCCTCCACTGCCCTTTCTCCCGACTCAACGGATTGGCTCCTTCCAGCAACATCTCTACCACTACCACAGGGAACGAAATCAGCTTATTCCTATTAGCCCGCATCTCAACAATTTGCGAAGTCGCAACAATGCGAAACATCACTAAAATACGTAAGACACCCACAAAAATATTAATAAATAAACAATGGATATGGCCGTGGTTTGAAAAATGCTCTCTGTGCAAAAACAAATTGAGAAACGTATAAACACTCCAGAAACATGTCAATTGTTTATTACTTACAAAAGAAGTGAATATTATATTTCTCTGTAAAGATAAATTAGCACAAATATAAAAAAGCAATTTAATTGTGTAAATTGGGTGTTTTTTATTGAATAACCCCAAATGCGTTTTTTATGAGTTTTCTTGTTTCTATTGCGCTTAGAAAGTAATATAAAGAACCCGCCAGAACGTTGCACAAGTGCACCTCAATTGCGAGCAGGGCCTGCGGAAGAGGTGGGTACGGTGGGTAATACCACCCACGCGAAAATATTCCAGGTGGGTAATTACCCACCTGGAATTCTGACAAAGGTTCGGAAAATCCAATTTAACACGTGTATTACACCATCGAACTGAACGAATTGTTTTCGAAATCGACCAAAAACATTATTCAAACTTCGCTCGCGTTGCGCATTTGTGACCTCGCGCAATATGTTTATGACGAGCTGTCTGTGTCCCGTTGTATCCAAAAGAACCGATTAGAGACTTGTTTATTGTTCTAGGGTCCGGAGATAAACGAGGGAATGAAAAAACTGACGAATGTTTCAGTCAAGCGCGAAAGAGGACCACGCCGCAGCCTGCGAGTACATGAAACTTGACCTCGAAAAACGCTAATGAAAACCCGAAAAGTTAAAAAACGAATGTATAAGTGATCCCTTCTGTTACTGGCTATATACATATACACACATATACACATATACATATATATATAAACTAATGTGTTTATGTGAATTATTCATTAAAATGGAAAATAAACTACATATATTATACCGTTATCTTCTTTTTCTTTAAGAAAACTTAAATACAATAAAAAATTACATATCCCCCACCCATGGTACTACGCAACTGAAATCAATGTCCTGATTACGTTTACTAACCACATTACAAACACACAGTTATTCAGCTTTGCATGTGTGTAACAACAGCACTGCATGTAGTACGCATACAATACTAAGACTCATCGCAATATTTTTTTAAAGATTTCTTGAAAGAAAACACAAGTTACGTTTGTTAATTGCCAGGGCTTGATATCAGGAGGAATGCTGCGGAACGGACTTCCGTTCAGGAACAAAATGGACAAGAAGTATATATATAAGAGCACATAAAACATCGGTGGAAAGTTACTTGATTGAATCTGAGAAGAAAAGTATAGATACAAAAGTAAATAGAAAATAGAATTTTCTTCTCGGAATAAATCTGAGAACAAAAGATACAGACGTGTCAATGTGATTAAATTAGTTCTGAATTTCTCAACAACTAGTGCCGACTTTTATATTCCTTTAATATGATAATTACTAATACAATGTGCTGTTTGTTCAAATTTCTAAGGAAGATAAAATATTATGTCTATTTCTCCCAGTCGCAAACTTCATTTATTATATTGGAAGTTCTGCTGGAAATCACAGACATGTCACCAGAGCCATCTTGCGGGGCCTGCAAGTACAAAGTGATCACGATGACTTAGTACAGCGCATATGTTCGAGCAGCGTCGTTTCGATTAGTTTCCTTGATTACCGCTAGATGGCATTAGTTGTAAGTCCAGGCGATTCCCGAGAGAAGCACGTACGTAATAATCGATGTTGCGCGTAGTTAAGACGCTTTTGTTTTGGACCATTATTTAGATAATATACATTTTGTAATCTACAATTCCTATTATACGAGTAATTAGGTGAAAATGACAATGAATCATTCCTCTTATTGTCTTGCCTCATCGTTGTGATAGGATATTCTTGATGTTACGAAGCAGGAGTAACAGCAGTATGTTCCTTTTTGCAGCCAAATGCAAAATGTGCGGAAACAAGTTAACCACGCATGTAGCAGGAGAAAAGAAACATTCCAAAGAGTTTTGAAGAGAGAATGGGGCCCATGGAATCTCTTCATAGAGGAGGGAGAGTGTGTCAGAAACAGAAAAGATAGACTGAAGCTACTCTCGGTCGTAATTTGTGCTTATAGGCTTCTAATCCCAGAAAGCCATTCACTGGTATCTTGGGGATATCAGACAACCGTAGAGCCAGTGGTGGTACAATGCTACAACAGCACGCACATTCTCGTATTATTTATATCGGCTACGAAATATCGTAATACTTCATGAACCTACAAAAGTGTTTCCAATCAGAGATTCCAATTCGGATCCTTGGAGCAAACACGCAAATCACATTACCCCTATACCGCCAGACTCAAACCTAACTTTCATATAAAATTATTTGGTGTGCATTATCTTAAATCTTCAAAAAACTGAAAAGTTTGTCAGTGTGAAGAAAGTTGAACCACTTCTAATTCTGGGAAGTCCGTTTCAAATTTTCGAAACCAGTCTCTGTGAGAACAAAATATGCAAACCACTCTAATTTTTCAAAACTAAAAAATTCTTGCGCTATAATTTTAGGCTAAATAGAAACATCAAAAATAATATTTTGCTACCACGCAACAAGAAGAAATTAGGATATCCAAAATATCGTTGGTAAAGCTAGCATCACCATTTGGCCAAAAGAAAAAAAAAATCTTGCACCTGCAATATTACGTTGATGTCAGGTTACAGAGTACATTTATCACTATTTCACATATTACATTAATATTGCGTGAAATCTACTAAACGTTTAAAAGATGTGCATTACTTTAATGTATGAAATAATTATGTACAACAAATTTCTTTTGAAAGAAAACCTCTATCTTAACATTGTAGTTTAGCAAGTTCCCGAAAAAATTTAAACTTTTGCAATTTTCTAAAATTAAGAGTTTACTTTGAAATTAGGACCTCCGCCACCTTTATACGTATATTTTACTCTATTCTTACAAGAAATTTAAAGAAAAATTTGGTGCCGTGTTTGAGAAAATTTTGAAAATGTCCGGGGAGCTTCTTGTAAAATACCCTCAAATTCTGAAGACAGTTTTTCAAAATCGCGGCGCCTTGAGTGGAGCCAGATCAATCGGGAATATCCATTTTGGAATAAATCGCACCTTTATTTTAGACGCTAGTGGTGTTCATAGCCTGACGGACAGACAGACGGACAGACGGACGGACGGACGGACGGACGGACGGACGGACGGACGGACGGACGTTTTAAAATAAAAAAAACAACACTTTTTCGGTATCAGGGGACCCGAAACGTGTGTATCCGTTGAAATCCTTCCAACAACTACAAAATTGAAGAGAGATTTTTTCCTTCAAATAAAATTTGTTCTCCTTAGTGGGTTCTTCCATTAAGGTTTTTTTTGAAAATTTTATTAGTTTTTGTGCAATATGTGGATTTTTAAAAAAATACGAAAACAAGATGTTCTCAAAGACGGCTCCATATTATTCTTTAAATTTCAGAGATAGGGCTAAATGTACTCTATGAGACGACATAAACGCCATATTGCTCTATACTTTTGTTTTTTCAAAAATTACAAAAATATATTTTTTTGACTTGTCTCTCACGATGTTAATATTCACATTATCGGCAATTTATTGACATTATTATATTTATGTGTAAATGTGCTTTAACCCTGCAGTGGTAACGTGACTTTTTGAAACAAAAAGGGTGTCTTCAGATCCCCACACTCTTTTCATGACATATGTTAAATTATTAAAAAAATAAATTAATATAACATTCTTTTTCTATTACTAACAATTTTTTGCATGTAATTAAACAATTTATTAAGAATTTAGTTGCAACACAAGTCTGAGAATTCATCAGGAAAGCATCTAAACATTTCTCTAATTGAAGTTATTTCGTCTACCGGACTGCGCTCTACGCGTGTCACATCTAAGCCCATGTTTCGTAACAAAAATTGAAATCTTTTCAAATTCAAAGTACAATGGAAAATTTCAATACCATATCATCCACATTCCACTATTAAGTAAGATTTTGATGCCCTGATTTCACTGACCTAGCCAAAATATGTGGCCCAATTTCTGCCTTTATTTCACCTTTGTTAGTCTTATAGGCATTGCGATCATTTTTATTTCTAAATCCATTTCAGTTTTGATGTTGGTGAATTCTGTAATTTTGTCAATCATATACAAATCAATAAACAAAGAAAAAATTCTCCTGGTCTTTTGGAATTGCGTGCAGACTGCTTTTTTCCAGGACGGTGAGTAATGATATTCTGTTCCCGTTTTAGCAAAAGTTGGCGTATTCTTCCACTCCTTTCTTAACATATAAAGTAACCTAAAAAGTTCGTAGTGCTTCAGTATTAACTTCGCAGAGGAATCCTATCGTAAAAATATATCATACAATATGTTCCTTCCCAATATGTTCCAAGACACCTTCGCTAATGTAGAAGGTAATGCGGGGGTCCCTGGGCACCATAAACAAACCAACAGCTTGCTACACGTATAAAACTCACTAAATTGGCAACTGAGAATACACTAAATATCATGATACAAAAAGAGAAAGGTACTAAAGCAATGGTCAGGGTAGCCAACGTGGGAAATACAACAAGCGGGAAGAAAGGTCGTAGGGGTCCCACAGACCCCCGCGTTACCACTCCCGGGTTAAATAATATAACATAGTTTCTCGAAAAGTCAACCGTTTTCCAGGAAAACTAGCTCGTAATTCCGCATTTTCAGAAACGCTCAAATGCCATTTTCTCTTAAATGGCTGTAAATGTTTTCTTCAAAATTTTCGAACGAATAGTGCTAACTCCAGTATTTAATATGACGTAAAGTTCATTTTGTGGTATTTTTTTGTTTTTTCAAAAATTACACAAATGTAATTTTTTAAAAGTTCTTTCATAGCGTTAAAATGCACATTTACAACAATTTGTAAACACTATTGAATTTGTGTGTTAGTGCATCAAATGACTTCAAATGAAGTTTTTCGAAAACGGCTCCAAATTTTTCAATGAAAATTACCATTTAGGACGAGATTTTACTGATTTTCTTAATATTATTAAAATTAATATTTCCGTTTTACTATTAGGAATCCGAAAAATTAAGAAAATGTCAAAAAATGTCCTTTGGGCGGCGACAGATGGCAGCCGGCAGGAGTATGTGGGAATTCCGAATAGCAATCCGCGTCGGAAGGAAATAGAAAACTAATTCGGGAAAGTCTGTGCCCTTCTGTAGCACCACTAGTTAAAATTGCAATATTCGGCCGCAACACAAAAAAGCTGTTCCTTCACACTACCTAATTATGCGTTTCAATCCTCCAGCATATCATAAACAAAAGTTAGCCGCTGAATATTTTATGAAGTACATAAAAAAATAATGTAGTAAAATAATTTAGTGTTTAATTGTATCATTTCTGAAATTCTTCATAAATAAATCATCACATTCATATTTTATCAAGGGGTACAATTTTCACAAGCTAAAATCAAACGAGCAAAACGATTTAATATTTAACATAAGCACATACATAGAGCGAATAATGATGCATTAATATTATCATAAATATGAAATGGTAAAATTGAATTTGGGTTTCATAAGCCTGAATTATTATTTAATAACTGGAATCTACTGAATAGGTATTGGAAACCATTTTGTTACTTGTTAAGCATTTAGTTTAGGCAAACACGATAGGATATTAAATATCCACATTACCACATATAAGGGATTGCTATTCCATACTAAAATAATTTTCTGCTCACTTATTCCCCGAAGTATCCAGGACAATTACCAAACTTACCTATAATGCTAAGTGATGCCTTAGGAGCGACTTATCTACCTAGCGTGTTCATATGGCAGGCCTGCACTACGCCTGTTCCTGCGGGCATTCTGCACTTAGAAGCCAGCCGTCTGCCCGCGAGAGTTGCAAAGTGCAAGTAGTGGGGAGAAGGCAGCATGGGGGGGGGGGGGGAAGGCGAAGCGGGGTCGACCCGGCGAGTAGATTGAATGCCCGGGTGTCTAATGCAATGATCCATGCTGTGACATGATTTTCCCATTTATTTAAATGGGCAATATACCGTATTTCTAGCTTCAAGGGTCGTACTTCATTATTGATATTCTTCCGTGCAAAGCAATGTATCAACATTTTTAAAATTTTTTTTATTTACGCTCATTGTAACTCATAAGCAATATTTTAAAGCAGTGGCCTCTTTTAAAAATTTTCAATGTAATAATTGATTTTCCCCTGGAATTGTGTGATCTCCAAGTGACAGCAAAACCCAGGAAATTGAGGGAACAGTCTCTCACATCGATATTGATATAAACATGAAATATAGGCAATTTCAAGAAGGGTAAAGTTTGGCAGAACATTTGTGACTATTTTCACTTATTAAGAAGCTGAACAAGATACCAGTGAGCAAACACTTTTTACACTATTTTACTTCAATAATGAAATTATTATGAATCTTGTTAAAAAGAACGCAAAGGGTAAACCATTTTTTACGACGTCGTGATCCATTAAGAATCAATAGTGTTCGTGATTTAAAATTAGAAATACGTAATGCACTGTTGTCGGAAACTAGAGCAGAAAGTAAACATGATTTTTGAAGAATAAGAGTTTTTTTATCTTTTATGGCATCGTCTTAATCAATTAACATAGTTGATGAAAAATTAATTTATTATTGCCATCATCAAACAAAAAAAGATTCCATATTACAATTTTGTATTTAGTAACACGCTAAATTTGCAATTACGTCGTAGCAAAGCAAATTATATTATCAGCTTTACAAACAATTAAAATAATGGTATCTAAATCAAATATGTATGTCTATTTTTTTTTAGGTTTACACTTCACATTGTCGTACTTCGACAACAAACACTTCCAAAATAAAAGAATGATATTTGAACTGTTTATAATAGTCCGTCTCGCAATTGCTGCTTCAATTTACGTGCTGTGGCTCGAATGCTCATTCTCATTGGCGCTCCCCACTTCTAGGGCGAGTCTTATCCGCACACATCCAAGCGGTTCGTGTTTGCACGCGCGCGGCTCTCGAGGTGAGTCATGCAAAATGCTGTGTGGGCCTGCCATACGGGCACGCTGTACGAAGCTGTAGGTAGTTTAAACTTTCATCTTAAAATATTGCAGTATTGCAATTAGAACTTCATGTTGTTTTCCACAACATCCTAAAAGGTGTTACCATGGGCATTTCAAAATTTTGAGAAGAAAAAAACATTTAATGATACAATGGTATTATGAAAGTTTTTAAAAAAATGACGGAAAAAAGTAAAAATGGCTTAGGCGAAATCGATGAAAAATGCAAAAAAATACATAAAATGGGTCATTTACGTTAGTCATAACATACAATTAATTTCTGTACTAAATGACATTGTTCTAAAGTGAAAAGAAAAAATGACATTTCATTAAAATCTGCCTCCTATTTATAAACATTCCTTTAAATATCGCCCTCCTCATCCCATATTGGCGGCCTGTTACCGTTGCACCAAATGGCCTTGCACTAAGGCTGCATCGCTTACGAACCACTCCTCACGGCGAAGAGTTCGCTTTGGGCGGAAGTCGCGATTTGAACTCCCCACGTGGGATGGGATGGGCTCACGAGCCACGCTGCTAGGAAAGAAAGGGAAAACTGGTCTACACGCACTTACGAACCACATCTAGGAAATGACCCAGGTGGTTGCACCCGGAGTAAAGATTTAGTCAAAATAAAATATCAAAACATTTTATATTTTGTAAGGTTAACACTGTGCATTTCGGTTAGTAGGGCGACGGTCATTTCGTAAAATTGCATGTCATGTTAATACGCTCACCTTCACAAGTATGTCGCATTTGCATAAATATATAAAATACAATTTAACCGAATAGAGAGCATAGAAAATATTTGGGACAAACTTGTAAAAACATATAGACTGTGTCTCCATCTAGATGAACAAAATCTCCAAAATACGAAAATCTCATATTTCCAGACAAAGCCATTCTGCATAAGATGTAAGAATTGTGCGTCCAAGGGAAGGTATTATACAGCTACGAATACATCATCCAAAATCGATGTTATATAAAGAGTTGTTAATACAAAATTCAAACAGTTTTAAAGTTGCGCACTGCCGTCAGGTATTCAAAATGTAATGATTCGCTGTGCTCTGTTGCAAACCTCTTGCAATTATAATTAATCCGCGTCGAATATTGAATAAATTACCCCTTTGAACTTCATTTGTCAGTGTGTTGGTTCGTGCGTCGCCATCAGAGAGCAGCAGTGCAGTGCAACCGTCGGAGAGAGGCACACGTGTATGATGGTTCCCTGCAGAAAGTCTCGTGTAGCGTCATAGCACTGGGCTCGGCCGACCGCACAAGTCGTGCAACGGGGAGGGGTTTGTCCTCTCGTGACGCGCAGGGGCGGATGGACCCCCGGGGTCTCTCAGCTGGGGGCGTGTCTGAGAGGGCGGCTGTCCGTTCGCACAAGTGATGTGTGATGACAGAAACCGGCTGCAGATGGACGGCACGCCCCATGTGCAGCCGGCCCAAATCTCATTAGAAAATGACGCTTTGTGCGTGGGTGGTCGGCCACGTGATGCCTCGCAAGAGAGGCGGGTAGGAAAAGCTGCCTGGCGTTCGAGGTTGACCGGATCGAGGTGGGGATGTAATCGCGAGCAGCGTCTTGCGAGGCGTGGCTTTTCGCCGTGGGACAAGAGACCAGGGGCGGCGCCAGTGTTAGCGAGCTGGGGTTCTCTTGGGTGAGACTGAGGCGGCTCACCTCAGGAGTGGAGTGCTGTGGAGTGCAGCGTTTCTTACGAGTGTTACGTAGGAGTGTAAATACTGTAACAAATGATTGTAAATAAATATGTACAGCAAACTCCGTGTCTGTGTTCTTCCTCATCTCATGACGACGTCACACTCCTTAATCTCGTGCATGGTTCCTCATATTTCCGGGGAGAATCATTCCCAATGAAGGCGAATCGCTTTGTTTCATTCTGTCAACTGCACAGGAAGACGCCTGACACTATGTGCCTTGTTCTGGGGAATACAGAAATTGCCTGGGGGTGGGGCAATTACTTTTTTTTGTACAACAGGACTTTGACAAAGAATCTGATTTTTAGGTTCAGATTTTCAGATGTATTTATAAATACAATAGTGAGATAATTATGTTACAACGTCAATTTGCTGACTTCGCAAATCCATCTAATATCATTTCAGATAACAATATAATATCTTAATACAAATGCATTAATGCAAGCCTCACGAGACGATCTTGTCACAATTTCGGCCGACGATTACATCAGACAGGGCTGAAAACCTTCGCTTTGCAGAAGCCACGCTAATCGGCAAACTCAAATACAGTAGTTTATAATTAGGATAAAAGTCTGCGTCACACATTCTAAACATTACCATCAGATAGCGTGGCGCTATGTTTTAATTTGCGATCACAATACGTCCTCCACAACTTCATTTCTGTTATCACGCAATATTTTGGTGTTTTTTCAAAGAGATAGCACCCTTGTATTTGTTCCACACTTTGGTAACTGACTCATTCAGTTGCTCCTGAAGAAGTTTCAGCAAATAATCTGGTAACTTTCAGTACCAGTGTATCCAGCGTATTCTCGTTGAACCTGTTTTACAAATCGGATAATATTTGATCAAGCAGTGTAAAAAATGTACTCATCTAATATAATTCTTCTGGCGTATTACAAGAATTTGGAAAATAACGGGGAAAATAACAGATAAATTACCGATAATTTATAAATCGATGTCTACGAAAAATCCTAAACATTAGGTGGCCACAAGTAATAACAAACGAAGAACTGCTGACGAAAGCCAATGAAACATGAATAACAATGCAAGTAAAACGCAGAAAGTGGAACTGGTTAGGACATACTTTAAGGAAACCCCGAAATTCAATTGAGAGAGAAGCACTATGTTGGAACCCACAAGGGAGTAGAAGCCAAGGTCGGCCGAGAACATTATGGAGAAGGACAGTGGAAGAAGAGATCCGGGAGACTGGCATGACTTATCTATCATACCTATTGCAGAAAATGGAGTAAGACGGAGATCCCTTGCTGAGGCCCTATTCTCCAAAAGAACTAATGGAATAAGAAGAATATTACAAGAACAATTTGATCTATTTTTCTGTTTAGCAGTTAACCTAGATTTCACAAGTTCCACATCTAAATTAGACGCAGTTTCCGCAGCTTTCTCATAAATTGTCGACATCACATTATCAGCACACTCTCTCTCTCTCTATGTTCAGAACAAGTAAAATGTCGGTTACCAAATATTTTGCATATGAAATCCCCCCCTACAAAAGTAAGCCATGGGGTTAAGGGACATGGCCCCCATGGGCCGCCCTGAATATCCGTCCTGGCGTTCTGGCGAAGAATGTCACTGCCCATCGTTCGCCCCGGCTGGGTAGGAGCCGCCCCGCCATTGGCTCTGAGCCGTCGTCTGCTGCTTCAAGACCTCAACACAATGTCTTGGCAGTCAGCGCACCGGCAGAAGGAACATTTCACATTTAGGGCAATTAAACCCATTTCGGCGGAACAGGCAATGTTCTGTTCCATGGCCACAACAAGTGAAATAAATTGGTCTTTCGGTAATCTTACAGCCAGCGGAACCTCGTCTAGAGATAGACTGATTTGTTAGAAAATAACATATTTATTATTATTATTATTATTATTATTATTATTATTATTATTATTCCTCTAAATCACGACTAAAGATGTTACGTGTCGGCTGAATATACAATCCACTCCAGGTTGCAACCAGCTACCTAAGGAGAAGATCTAGGGACTGTCGGTGCCTCTACAATACTTTGTGCAAAATGTGGGCTGTTCCCAATAAAGCTCGGTTTCTGAGCAGGTATGGGACATTGGTAGAACAAGGCACGTTAAGGTTCATTACATTGCTTGTTCTATCCATTTTCCTCACTGGTTTCAAGTGAAGATTCGCAGGGTAGCAAATTCGAGTTCACAGATCACACTTAACCTTTGGGTTGTTTCCTGCCATCCGTTACTGCGACCCACAGTGGCCTCGGGGCATCCCCCCGCAGGGCCCAGCGAGGGGTCCCTCCGATCGCCAGTCGGCATTACTAAACCCTACGGGATTTTCACTGACTGCTGAAGGCAGCCTCCTTCGCTGGCTAATGCAAGGTTCGGGCCTCCACTCTAATCAGTGGCCTGATGTGCCAACCCAGTTTCTCTCCTGTACCCTCCATGGGCCGATAACAGGAAGTTAAAAGGTTCATGACCCTTCCCTCTCTACTTACTTCCCACTCTCCTCAAAATGGAGTACTTCTTCGTCGGACCCCTCACCTTCAACCTATTCAGCAAGGGAGGCCCTACCAGTAGCTAGGCTACCACTGACATAGCTCTCAGGCTCATGGGGGTACTCAAGCTCCACCACCAACTCCAAGGTCGTGTACTCCCTAGATGGAGTTATTATTATTATTGTTATTATTATTATTACTATTATTGTTATTATACTTTCACAAATTATTGGTCTTAAACAGCTACCACACAGACACAAGATCAAAGGATGATAACTGTTCTTTTACGTTGACAACATTAAATAATAATTATTGAATACAATACAATAGAAAATTATTATTATTATTTATTACTGGTGTATGGGTTATTTTTGACCACGCCACACGATTAACGTGTGTAATTTTTCGGATCAACTTTTCGGCTGTATCCCTTGCTACGACAAGGTTGTTACGCCTGGAAGTGTGAATTATGAGGTGATAGGATGGTGATGAGGAGTGAACGGACAATCACAAATACGACCATGCCTACGCAGGGACGCGAACGTGCAGCCTCCTTGGTGCAGACGACGGCTGCCGCAACCACATATTTATTGATGTCATGTATTTATTTCACAGGTGTACATTGTTAAAACCAACTTCCTTTTTCAAAACAGTCCTTATATATATTTTTTAATTTTACTTTCCCAGCTATTCCGCTCTTCACACATAAGAAGATTACGTAACATTCATTTTATTACGGGGAAGAGGGTGGCCACCGAGTGCCTCTCTCTATATGGGGGCGAAAGGGGGGGGGAGGGGTTTGAATCGTTGGCCAATGTAAGGCGCTTACTCGGCGCGCAAGCCAAGGCCTCCTCGATATAACAAACGCCCTCCAAGTAAGCGCTTAAAAGGCGCGACACAAGGCCTGCGCACCTAAGGGCTTGTTGGGAAGACTCCGTCACTTCGAAATACATTTTTGCAATATCTCGAGTTAATCACAGCTCAGTGGAGATCAACAATGAAACATTTTTTTTCGACACCTTCTTTATACTTCGGTTTTTCTTAGCGCACGGGGGTGTGACAATAAAATGGAATATCTCACGGTATTTCGCGTCGTCTCGGTTGTGCCGCTAGGAGTCGCATGTTCGCGACTGTATCGGGCAGTGCTGGCGGTCATGCGAGTCCTGGCGGTACAACCGAGAAATGCAGTGAGATATTCCATTTGATGACACACCCCCGTGCGCCAAGAAAGAGAAAACGAAGTGTAGTGCACCGTACAGCACATTGTACAAAGGTAGCTATTGCCACAAAGGACGAAATGTGTGACAAATATGAAAAAGGAAGCAAGCGCCTCCAATCGCGTCCCATCTTCTTTTCGCAGTCACGTTCGACACCGACTCGCTCCTACAGTTCTCTTGCACTCCGGTTAATGAAATTCCACAGGTTTTATACAGTTCTGTAGACCCGCCTGCACTAAATTATTTGATTTCCGACCGTTCTTTCGCACTTCTTTCTCTCTAATACAAATCTCTTCTACCTTCATACCTTTCTCGTACTACTATAACTTAGTAGACTTGATTACTGTTTCAATTTCACGTTCGACAATTTTAATTAACACTACGCCGGACGGTTTGTTGATTGATTTCCCCGGGAGGTGGCGATGACTTTTCCCCCTGGATGGCGAGTCTGGCGCCGACCTACCGTCGACTAGCGGGGTTTTCCTCAACCATATATCTCCGACCAGCGGGGCCCGCCCCAGCCGGGACAAGCTCTAAGCTCCCGACCGGTCTCCCGGCATGTGTTGTAGTGTAGTGCATGTTAGTGTAGTGTGTGTGTAAGAGGAGAGATAGGACAAGGATGAGGAAGAAAGATCGCGCGCGGTCCGTGGCCCGTTTGTTAGGTTACTGCTCCGGCATTCGCCTGGTGTTGATCGGAGAAACCACGGAAAACTACCGATCAGAGCAGCCGGCCGCTAGAATTCTCCTCCAGATAGCTACTGAATTCGACCTAGCTGAAAAGCTAGTGTCGAAAATCGAACCTAGGACCTCCCGTCAGAGGGACTGCAGTGACATCAGGTTGATGCACTGAGCCATCTCTCCCGTGGACGCTTTCTTGACTTGTTCCTCTAACATACTCTAACTACAAGATGGCTGCTCTAGCTCAACGTTTCCTGACGAGAAGAAGCTCACTCGTTTCGTCGCGTTTCGTTTTGCATTCAACTTACGCACTCGACTTGTTAGCTAAGGACATCCGGCGTCGACGACCCCTTCGGGACGGAGCCTTCGGCCACTCCTTCCTCCAGCAGTCGCCTTGTGTTGTGGTCAGCAGCTCATTGAGCGCTCTCCCCACTGGCCGCTCCCGCGCCAGAGCCTTTGCGTCCACTAGGCCGACTAGGCTGCAGCCTAGGGCCCGGAACTTTTGGGGACCACAAATTGGAGAACTTTTTTTCTCAATTTTTATAGGATTTTAATCGTAATGAGATTTACAAGCAAATATTCTAAACTGTACACAAATTTTCTCTGTTTGAAATAAATACACTTAAAGTATATGAATACATTTATATTTTTTATTCTAACATAGACTGATACAATTAAAAAAGTACTTTTATGAAAGTACGTTTCCGAATCAAGGGCCTTTCATTTGGAAGAAAATCTGAAGTGTGCATAGGACTGGTCAAAAGCGCCGAGAAAATATAATGTAGTGGCTTTATTGCCTCTAAGAGTTGTTCACATCGTTTGAACAAAGCATTGTTTGTCATATTGTTTTAAAAATAAATATATTATTAGTTTTAATTATTGTACTTGAAATTTCTAATTTAATATATTATTATATATAATGTATATCCTATATAATGATTATTTAATAATAATATTTATTAATAAAACAAATATTCAAAGACATATAATTATGTTGGGACGTGCATTAGTTATCCTAGGGCCCAAGGGCCCATTACATTTTACAGCCTAAGGCCCAAAAGCTTGTTACACGACCCTGGCCCTCGCCCATGTCGCAAGCTCCGGATTCACGTGACGTCGGTTCTGGGATGTTTGGAATATTACCAAACATCACAATACACTTAGCGATCAAAAGTATCCGGACACGTGTCTGAAAATGACTTACCAGTTCGTGGAGGCCTCCATCGGTAATGCTCGAATTCAATAGGGTGTTTGCCCACCCTTAGCCTTGACGACAGCTTCCACTCTGCAGGCATACTTTGAATCAGGTGCTGGAAGGTTTCTTGGGGAATGGCAGCTCTTTCTTCACGGAGAGCTGCACTGAGGAGAGGTATCGATGTAGGTCGGTGAGGTCTGTCACGAAGTCGGCGTTCCAAACACCCAAAGGTGTTCAATAGTATTCAAATCAGGACTCTGTGCAGGCCAATTCATTATAGGGATGTTATTGTCGTGTGACCACTCTGCCACAGGCCGTGCAGTATGAACAGGTGCTCGATCGTATTGAAAGATGGAATCGCCATCCCCGATTGCTTTTGCAGTGCGTACGTTTTAAACAAACAACTTTTCGGTATCAGAGGCACTAAAACATATATTTCCGCCAGAATCTCGAAAATGATTTTCCGCAGCATTACATAACATTGTCTATACTACGTATATTTTTTTGTCGATACGTACGTACGAAAAAGTCATTCGAAACGCCATTGTAGGCTCCTGATTACAATACATTCTCTTCTTGCCAAATAAGCACATAATTTTAATCCAAAATCGACATGAAATTATAAAGTCTGTCAAATTTGGAACGTTGAATTGCTTCGTATTTTAAAGGGCTTCCCCGTTTGCGAAACCACATTTCCATATTCCTCCTCATTGGCTCCCATCCTCTCATAGAGTAGATGTCAATACTTCCTTCAATGACATACGTTTATTTGCAGAAAACCGCAACCGGGTTTTGTCCGCGATGATGAATCTCACTTCTTTAAGACACACTAAAACTTGCCTCATTCACAATGCAAACTTAAACGTAAGGAAAATCGGGTGTTGCCGGGCAGCGACAGCTGTTGTGTTGAAGCTGAGATGCCTTCAGCCAGCTCGGCACACACGGTGCTGTACACTGTCTTCACATCACGATTTATTTGTTTTAGCGACCTCGAAATAATCACACCCAACATTTCGCGCGTACACGCTTCATTTATTGTATGAATCGCCAGCCGTTTTAAAGCTGCCGTTTCGAATTTTGGGGATTTTCCAACGATATTCGAAATCAGCTATCTCCCGGAGTGGCGGGGCGGGGGCGGGGCGTTCGCACGGCGCCGCCTTTTTTACGAGCGGCTGCGGATTTATGGCGACGTTGCCAGACTGCTCGCGGGGCGGGCAACGCGGCGCCGGGGGTGACAGGTAATCCGGGTGATGCATGCGTCACGCTCGTCTCCGCCCCCGCCCCCGCCCCCGCCCCCGCCCCACGCCTCGGTGACTCATGGCTCCTTTTGATTTGTGAAATCAAATGCCGTCGATACGCTTTGCACGAAACAAAAGGAAACGCTAAATTATTCATCAAGTTCTGGAACCGGCGCGCAAAATTAATTAACCGTAACCACGTTGCTGATCAATGTATTCAAAATATACATTCTGCATCTCTGAGGTATATTATTGAAGTCGGTTTTCATTGGTTGATTAATACATTTTTGTGAGAAATACTGTGAAAAATGTGTTCTTTTCGGATATGCTTGTATTCTATACAAGCAATTTCGAATATTCATTTTAATTACTTTTATTTTAATTACTTAACTATCGTATACTTAAATAAATAGAGTCTATTCATGCAAACGTAGTAGCCGTCACTCATTACTCTGCTTCAAGAATGAATATTTTCTGAGATGATTTTGGTTTCTAAGGTTTCTAAAATGTTCACATATCATTCTTCAGCACACTAGATAAAATCTTGTTTAAATGAAAATGAAATATTACAGCCCCCAATATTTCGGAGCACACCCCCCGAGTACACTTCGGAGTACACTCCGCAGCATTTCGAAGCACTTCGGAACGCACTTCGGAGCACATTTCGGAGCACTCTTTGGAGCACATCGGAACACTTGGAAGAATTTCGGAGTACTTCGGGACACACCTCGGACGCCTCGGAGCCCATTTCAGAGCACATCCGAGCACTTCGGAGCACACGTTAGAGCACTTTAAAACACTTCAGAACTCACTTCGAAATACTTGGGAGCACTTCGGAGTACATTTCATGGCACTTCGGAGCACACTCGCACTAGAGCGTATTACAAGGTTTATGTTTAACCTACGTTATGTACTATTACAATGCTCAGTAGTTATATAACACTACTCAATTTGGTAATATCTAATACAGTAAATCCTGATTAATGCGAATTTCCAAGGGACCGAAATAATCGGAGTTCGTGCTATGAACATTTTCGTTCGATTTTTATAAATGACGTATTACCGTAATCCCTTGCCGGGACCGAAGTTTTGTTTGTGTTACGTTGAAATTCGTGTTACGAGACCCCTGCAAAATAATCGTTTGGATCCACTCCTGGTTGTAAAGGTGTGAGAACACCTATATATAAAAAGTAACTGCGTTACTTTCTTGGAGTATCTTGAAGTTTTGATTTGAATTCTTCAAATGAAGAGAAACTTCTTGACTTTTCATATTCGTCTTTCTCTTTAAAGCTGTCTCTAATGGCTTCATCAATTGCAGCACCCTCTCTTGTCATTCTCTTTGCTCTCGACGCTCTTGAAGTCGTAGGGGAACCAGATAAGTACAAGAGCAGATCAGGAAACTGTAGGAGCAGCTTCTCAAAGTAATCAAGACACTTGTAAAGTCACTTTTAGAATCGTCTCAGTCTTTTCATTTAATGCTGAGATTGTTTCCGGAAATAATTTTTGAAAAAAAAAACCATCAGCCTATAATAAAAATAAATAAGGAAGTGAAATTATTTTTATAAAGATATATTAACATAAAAGTCACAGTTAACTATCCACACATTTTCTGAGAATAGATACGATGTTAAAACCTGCTAACATATTTTCACTAATACTTTCGTTTGAACCCTTCTGCTTGAAAAGCATTTTGAAGCTCATATTCTTATAGAATGTGTCTCCAAACAAACTTCAAAGCAATAACTGATTTCAAAGCAAAACTTAATCAACGTGAAAGTAACCTAACCTATACATTTTCATCGCATTACTCATCATTGCATATTAGGCCATTTCCGGTACCAATTTCCGATGCTTTTCGTGGTTGGGATGAGAAAACTCGATATGAGCCCAGTTTGTAATTCCCATTAAACCCGGAAACACGAAATAGACATCGTGAATTCACAAAGAAAGCAATTAAAATTATTTGATTTGAATTACTATATTTTGAAGACTCATTCACCACTCCGATAATACAATATATTAATTAAATGTAACACATCATAATTTGCCGAATAGCTCCCTGTGATCGGTCACCTCTTCACAACCTTCAAACTCGGTCACCTACTCACAACTTTTTGTAATTTTAGCAAACTTGATTTACTTGGTAGAAAATATTCCCAATAAAATACCACACATACAAATACAAATTAACCAACAATTGTTGACTTTGCTGGCTAATACATAAAAGACGAAGAAAGCGAACTGGAGCAGACAACAACGACAACCTACGCTCCCAAATGCTGTCGCGCAAATGCTGGGCTGCTGTGGCTAGAGGGCGCTGGGCAGAGGCCTGCATAGAGTCGCTAAATACAGAGAGTAGCGCAACCTTCGCCGTTTAATATACTCTCAGTAGAGAACCCCCAGACGACAGTTAGGAGCTGAATGGAAATTAAAGCAATTGGTGACATTATGGAGATTTTCAAGAACATTAATTTTGGAATAAATTCATAGTTCTCAACGCACAGAATATCACACAATTCTAATTCTCCTGACAATTGGATATAAAATGGAATGCGCTACTCTCTGTATCTAGGCCTGCAATTCGTAAGTCATGAGAAAAGCAACACCTGTTCTCACGAGCTGCCGTGTAATGGCTGTTGTTTGACACACATTTTTGGTAAAAAAAGTATCATTCCAAACGGTAGAGGAGTTTAGCGGTGCAAATAATATCTGGCTCCATGCAATTGCTAGGATTCTTCTTAGAAACATTTGGAGAAAATTTTAGCAAAATTTAAGAGAATTTTAGGGAATATTTTTGTGAACGTTTAGAGAATGTTAGTAAAATTATAGAAAATTAATCAACAGAATGAAAATGTGAAGGAAAAGGTACGGTCAAAGTCAGTCGCGGCTCGTGGTTTTATAAATAGGGGTTGCAAAGGCATTGCATTGCATTGCAATACATTACAGTGCATTGCATTGCCTGCATTTATTTCTATTAATAATAAGTTTGATACCGACGATTGAGAACGACGCGAAATACCGTGAGATATTCCATCCTGGGGCCTGTTTCACAAAGGTTACAAGTTACTAGTACTAGTAATCCAGTACTCGTAAGTTCTGTTTTCACATTTTTTGCCGGGCCCCATAAGACCAGACCTCATGCGCCAAGAACGAAAACCGAACTACAGCGCTCCTACCGCATACTGGGAAAACTAGTTGAAGCGCAATGCTACTCGCGGAGCTGCACAGTAACGCTATCTGGCGAGCCCGCCGTTCTTCAGAACCCTAGGCTCCACCGAAGGCTGTCTCGCCGCAGCCTTTGTCCGCTGTTAGCGTCCTGCAGTGAATGCATGACGTCACGCCTCCTCGTTTTGTACAGGTCTTACGGAGAATAAGTGGGAGCCTAACTCTTCCCTGTCACAGCTTCAAATGCGTTAACGACGGCCGTTAACGAACGACAAAGAAAAAGTTTGATATGATTATAACATAATACAACTCAGAATTCCATTATTAATTAATAAATACATTTGCAAACATATTTTAAATTTCTTTTGGACGGCGATTTCTCTAGTGAGGCTCCGCCTTACAACCTTTAATGACGAGCCGCGCCTGGTCAAAGTAGTGCTCAATCTAAAAAAAGTATTGAAAAGTTGCAATTTAGGCAGGCGGTGCGGTGCAGAGCATGCTGTGAAAAGAGTAAATGCGATTTTCTTTCCTCCTTCTTCGTTATTGATAGGTTAATACGCCTTCTTTTGCTAGATTAATTTTGGATAAGCTCTGATATTTTCTGTGCTGAGAAGGTCTCTAGAAATGTAATAATTATATCATGTACTGTTATATACAATTTTAGGTAAAAAAATAATTATCCTAGTTGTTTGTATATACTTATGAATGAAGGAGCACGTTTGTGTGTAGGCATATAACACATTACCTGTATGCATTCTGTGTTTAGTATCTATATGTATGTTCAGGCAAGTCATAACATACATATGTAAGTACATAACTAATGTATGTATTTGATATTTGCATGTGATAGGAAAAGGACAAAGGATTATTATTGTAAATTTATTTATTTATATCTTTTCTTATCTGTACTCTGCCTTGTCAACATAAGCCCAGTTGTAGAATAAGTTCCTATTGTATTAATACTGTTTTTATTTGTTGTTTAAAATGCTTTCATGTGAGTGTAACCAACATCGATGGTTAATTTATTGATGATATGTT
>JAHLJT010004567.1:1858857-1914858 GCA_031308135.1 Acheta domesticus | reverse complement strand
CATTAACAAATACGCGAATATTATTGGAAGCAAACTTACAATTGCAAAAAAGAGGCATGACAACCTGGAAACGGATTTCAACGCAGTAAGTAGTGTTCAGAGGTTTAAGAACAAATATGAAAGCATGAAAATAATGGTTTAAAAAAGAGGAGTGATAATAAAAGTTCCTGTTTACAACGATGAAGCAGCTACAACGCGGTGTATTTCATTGAATGAGAGAATTACTGTATTCATCCTCTCGAAGACGTACTGCATGTGACTATGATTTGGGATAAGAAAATGCAGTTAATATGACCCAAAGTAAGTGCTTTTGGTTTTATCTATCTTGTAAGTTTTGTGTTCAATTTTCAAAACAAAAGTATTGGCCCTCTCTCGAGAGTTTTACAGATAGTTTTGATAAGTTTGGTACATTGTGTACTGGTGAAGGGCTACATGCAGAAATTCTTTCAGTAGTTTTTAGTGCAACTAATAAAATAATTTCATCCCATTGGAAGTGAAGACTATTTTTCAAGGGGGAAAAAGAATCTAATGTCATGAAACATTCAAATGCACAACAAATGGGCAATGAACAAATTTTTTACAATGAAATCTATGTAATAAAACGTTATGATAAACCATGTTCATTACTAAAACAAAAACAAATTCAGAATAATTGTCATAAAATTCAAAGATTGGAAATAATCCTGCCCAGGTGTTGTCAGAGTTATTTTGTCTTCTTCCGAAAGTAGAAAATACAATACTATATTTGTTTTTTGATGGGACATACTGGAATAAATGTGAAATATATGTAACATTCTTTAGTTTTCATGTAAGAGATTCCAAAAATGTTATCTGTACATTTTCATGGATTCTTCTTCTTAAATGTTCTAATTTATATTTATGTTTTGTGCTTCTCTGAATCCATAGTACTGTATATTAGTACAATGAAAAGTATGCTTGTATTTCTAGATGATTTAAGGACAAATCTGGAAGATTAAGCAGGTTATTGTAACTTCATTAATGCAAATGAAATGTATGCTTAATTAAAAAAATTGATTTTCTCTTATGAATTTCAAAATTAAGTTACATTTTATAATATCATCGAATTTAAAGAAAGACTAATTAAATGTCAATAATCAATATTGATTATATATCTGCCTTATGAAATCTGATCCCATTACTTCTATGAATTGTTTGTGTATATTATTAATGTACATAGTCTAAACTAGATTATAATTCCAATATCAAAAATGTTTTTAGAATTTTAATGTCTGGACTGATTGCAGAGTTGGATTTCTGAACTTAGGATTGTAAAACTTTCAAGTGCATTTGCATAAGGGGAAGTAATTAAAATGGGTTTTTCAATGTGGATATTTCTATTTTCTAGTAATTTTACTATAATTTTTTTTGCAACCAAACCATCCTAATCATTTGTGGAGTGCAGAACTTACATTTTCATTGACCCTTTTTTTCCTTAATCTAATTCTACTTTCTCAATTGTAAATGAATTGAAACACTGAAGTTTACTGAAGTACTCCTTTAGTAATCTCTAGTGGAACATTAATGGATTGGTGACATATCGATGACATTGCAGATAAAGAGACAAGTTATTTCATTACTAACAAACTTTTGTAGGCAGTGATGAAACCAGTTATTTTAAAATTTCTACAATCATATTCATATCAATAATATTCATAATTAGAAAAAGCAATTAATAAGTATGTCCCTCAATATGAATACTATTTTATTTCCAAATAGAAAATGTTGGACAGATTACCTGTAGCAGCAGCTGTGAGAAGGATCAGAAATTATGAGAATGGTATCTAGTTCCAGGAATGCAAACATTACCTCAAGGATTCCATATTCTAAAAGCATCACAAAATAATTTGAGATTAAAAAGAAACATGAGTTGAGGGAGCAATATTTGTCCCCATAAAATTTGAACATTATCAAGATATGATGAGCGAGCAATGTATTCTTTAAGAAAATTAAATTTTGTCTACACCTGAAATTGGTGATGGAATTAAATTTATGTTTGTTTTTAGCAATTTGAGTTTGATAATAGAGATTTTATATTTGTTCTCCAACTGGTTAGCAAAGCAATAAATATTGATTACATTGAAACCATTTACCAAGTTTTGCTAGGGGTCTTACTTTTTTTATTGTGTTTATAATTTGGTGTTCAATAATATTCCTGTATTTGTGCATTAAATTTGTCAAAAGTATCATTTATTTACAAGAAACGTTTATCTGTTTCAATATTGTGCATTAATGAAATAAATAAAAATATTCATTAATTGCATTCAGTTTTTAGGTATTTACTTTAAATGAAAAAAACTTATAACTGAATTTAACCAAGAATCTACTTAGTAGTATTTTGGTTTAATTATTGGTCTAATTGTTATATTATTTCTTTAAACCTTTGTAATCCGTTTCAATTAATTTCATAGATGTTCATTCAAAGATATAATTTGAAATGCCGTGACCATTTATTTGTTAACGATACCTACCAACATTGGTTTTGGGTGCTGAAAATATATATTTCTATATAGAATATACAGAATTTCTGTTTGACACTGAAAAAATTTAATTTCAATAGGAAATATTTTTGGTTCTTACTGAGATGTAAATATTAATGGCTGGGTTTAGGTAAAGCTATAGAACATTACATATTCTTTAATAGTTACTTTGTCAAACGTATCTTCTCCGAAAGATCAGTTCACTAACTCATTTTAACATTTTTTTTTTGCTTTCTGAAGCAAATGGAGTCTCTCTCTGTTTAAAAAGCATTCCATAACTTCAACAGCAAAAAAATAATCGTGTGTAATAAAGTATGGGTCGCCTATATTATTTAACAGGGTAACCAAGGGCAACCAAGTGCAATTCGCGAATTGTATGTTGAAATCGGAGGTATAACCCACGGATCGGAATGTGTAATCCGCGGATCGCATAAAATCCGGTCTTGTGAATAAGGATTTTTGCTTTGATTCTCGAATTATCAGAACTCGACGATAATTCTCGAACTACACGGTATAGAGAATACGGGCGTTAGTATATCTATCTCCGCGCGTAGGCAGCCTATCCACAGCACGTGCTACTGCCACACGTGTCCGCTTCGTGAGCTAAGCGAGGTCACGCCAATTCTTCGTAAATCTTGCACGACCTACATGTAAAACTTGCAACGGTTTCTAACAGCCCAAACCCACCAAATCGTTCTGGAACAAATTGAATTCTCGATTCTGATCCGTTCATTCTCTATCCCCACCCAGTTCCCGCATCGCGATGCATCTCCCGCGACTCTGCCGTTCATTGCAAAAGTCAGTTCCGATTCGGACCACACGAATTGAATTGAATTGAATATTGAATATTTATTTTATCGGCTTTAACCTTAATTATACGCCAGTATAAAATTATGGAAATCATTAATCAGTGAAATAGTCAAATCAATAGTTACTCTAAAACAGAAAAATTACAAAAACACATTAATTACAAAAAAACTAAAATTAACAAAACTTTTAATATATTTACATTACACGTTCACAGGTCATGTGTTACAATGAGTTTTCAAAAACCATTTCTTTTAATAGCACTCTATCATGAAACCTTAATTACACGCCAGTACACAATTATGAAAATCATGTCAATGAAATAGTTATTTGACTATTTCGGACACTACGAGAGCAGTACCATGTTGTCTTATCGCGTCAAATTGTTTCAAACTCCGTGAGAAGCAAACGCATTCTTTCTTACGTAAAACATACGCAATTCCAATAAGAGACGCAGTGAGAGTAGTTTCCCGAGTGTCCTCTCGCCTCAATTTGTTTCAGCTTCTGTAAGAAGCATTCAGCAATTGCGTAAAATTTATTAACGGTGATTCTGTATGCGTGTAAGCTTTACGCTGCGTGTCAGAATACTTGAAATATTGCACATTGTATATCTATGTCAGTGACTATTTCTGTGGTCACGGGATAAAAGTTCGTAAGTCAATTTTTGGCAAAATTTGGTTAAGTACTGAACATACAAGTTGAGTATCTATATTTTATTTTAGTCAAACGACCGAATTCAAATGTTGCCTCCTTAACGACAAAAACGCGTTGGGAAATAGCGGTGAGCATAGGAAGAAGCGTTGGCTCAATAATATTTAACCCTTTTTTTCTCCAAACTAATATATTTGACTTAAGAACTTTTACGCCGTGACCACAGATTTAATGTGAATAGGAATAAATGCATTGTTGTGCGAAATAACCTGTTCGCATCTCAAAAATTGTGTGATGTCGCATAACACCGTCCAATTTAACCCATTAGTTCCCAGCGTTAGTGCCTGTCGTCTTATAAATCGAGGTTAATATATAACGTACGGATTACTCTCCCGTAGAGTTTTATTCAATTGCCCATTTTGCAACCTCCTTGAACGACAGGCGAGCTGTTGTTCCTCGAGCGCCGTGGTTGGGGGCGGGGCTGGGGGCGGGGGGACGATCGAGGCGCATTCTTGCGCGCCGTCCGATACGCGCGACGAGGGCGCGGCCCCACCGCAGCCCAGCGGCCGCTCGGGGAACTATGCGCGCGCGGCGTCTGCTTATGAAGTGCTCCGCAAGTATTCGCTCCTTCCGCCGCCGCCGCGCCCCGCCACGCTCCGCCGCGCCGCGATCCCGGGGGGCGGAGGGAACTGTGCGTGTCCACGCAGCTCATCGAAACAGCCGCTCGGAAGGCAACTTTCACGGAGACGACGACGGAAAATATACGTTCCCTGAGATTTACCATCATGGATCTCATCATTGGTTATAAGTAAGGAATGGGCTTTATTGTAATAAGAAAAGCAAAATATGTAGTGCGTATATATGTATTTCTTTTTTCTGAAATATGTAAGAAAAAATAGAAAATATGTAAATAAAATTCAATATGATGTTTAACATTACTCTATACAAGAATTTTCCGACCACAAAACGTGGCCGTTAAGGTCTTAACAAGGATTCGGAGCGGCTGAAAGAAGGCTCTACATCTACAGACGTAATTGTACACTAGTCTTGACTTCATATAAAGAGTTTTATATGATACTAGCGGAATCCGGCAGATGTTGTTCTGCCCTTCATCTCCCTCTTTCCCCTTCCATCTCTCTTTCTCTCTCCCTCTCTCATTCTCTCTCTCACTCTCCCCCTCTCTCTCACTCTCCCCCTCTCTCTCACTCTCCCCCTCTCTTTCTCTCCCTCTCTCTTTCTCTCTCTTTCTCTTTCTCTCCCTCTCTCTTTCTCTCCCTCTCTCTTTCTCTCCCTCTCTCTTTCTCTCCCCCTCTCTTTCTCTCCCTCTCTCTTTCTCTCCCTCTCTCTTTCTCTCCCTCTCTCTTTCTCTCCCTCTCTCTTTCTCTCCCTCTCTCTTTCTCTTCCTCTCTCTCTTTCTCTTCCTCTCTCTCTTTCCCTTCCTCTCTCTCTTTCTCTCCCTCTCTCTCTTTCTCTCCCTCTCTCTCTCTCCCTCTCTCTTTCTCTCCCTCTCTCTCTTTCTCTCCCTCTCTCTTTCTCTCCTTCTCTCCCTCTCTCTCTGTACCTGTCTGTTTCTGCGTGTCTCTGTCTCTGCCTCACTCTGTCCCTCTCATTCACATTTAGTTCCAGATTCTGCACGTCTCTGAGCAGGTGATTTAATATCGAGAAATGCCGGACCATCAAAAATGTCATAGAATGTTCAGGAAGAGTTCATTTTGTAGATTATGGTATGAGAAACGTTTCTTTGAGACCTTCGGCCTCAAAATTTTAGTTTTTAATGCGGTAGGACGCTTTTTTAAGAGTTATTCAACGATATATATTCAAAATGCTGCCGATTGTTGCAGATTTCATTTGATGTGAATGCTTTGTTTTGTTCTACAGCGCCATGTAGTGAAGTTACAACAGAATTAGCACATAAACCTTCTGGATGAAAAAAAAAACACGTAGAAGTGCCATCTTTCATGGAGATCGGTCGCACTGTGTCAGAGTTTACCTCTTATATACCTACCAACATCCATTTTTATATAAATAGATATAGAATACGTACGTAATACAATGTTGTTCACGAGGAGCCGATGCCGGTACCAAGAAGCTGGTGCTCAAAGTGAAAAGTAGTACCGTGAAGTAGTTGTATCGTGGAAAAGTAGTACCATTGATCCCGATGGGGTAGGGGAAGGGGAAGTAGAACACTCCGCCCCTTCCCCAAATCCAACAACACGGTCAGATAATGATCTGTAGAAAGAATTAAGAAAAAATCTCATTGCGGGACCCTTACACCGAAAAAGATGGTAAGTTTTGTTACTTCCTCTAAAACGCCGTGTAGTCAGAATTCCTTTTTTGGGGGGGGGGAGGGCGGTCCTCAATACCGAAAAATTGATTGATGGCAAAACGACTGTCCATCTATCTGTTGTCAACGCTAGCGCGTACGTACGATTTGGAGAAACTCGAGGCCGTGCGAGGTTTTTAAACGGATATTTTAATTTTTGGTTTGTACTTTACACGAAGCCTCAATTACATTTTCAAAACTTTATCAAAACGGCTTCCAATTTTTAAATTAGATTTTGTCCTCAGAGTAAGTTAATTACTAAGACTCGCCGTTGTACATTTTTTGTGCAATAAAGTATTATTATTATTATTATTATTATTCCATTACATCACGACTAAAGATCTTATGAGTCGGCTGAATATAAAATCTACTCCAGGTTGCAACCAGCTACCTAAGGAGCAGATTCGGTGACTATCAGTGCCTCTACAATACTTTACGCAAAATGTGGGCTGTTCCAAATAAAGCTATTTCTTGCACTTCCCAGTCTTTTGAATTACCTGGGAGTTTAGACAAGTTCTTACTCAAATTCTGCGGAACAAATCCCAGAGCTCCGATAACTATCGGGACGACCTGTGCTTTTACGCCCCACATTCGGCTGATCTCGATTTCCAAACTCTTGTATTTAAGACGTTTCTCTGCCTCCTTCGTAACGACGTTTTGATCGCAAGGTACAGCAACATCGATAAGCAAACACGATTTTTTCGCCAAATCCCGGATCACTATATCCGGTTTGTTTGCCGCTATCGTGCGATCAGTTTGAATTTGTTGGTCGTACAATATCGTACAATCCAACAGACGTCACCGGTTTCGGTGAGTGTTCATACCACTTGGGGCATGTGTTTGGAACTTCGAGGGCGGTACAGATCTGCCAGTGGAGGTAGCTACACACCCTGTCGTGTCTTTTAAGGTATTCGGTCTTTGCTAGGATTGGACAAGCTGAGACAATATGATCAATGGTTTCTACTTGCTCCAGGCAAATGCGGCATTTGTCATCTTGGGAAATTTTGAGAACCGCTTTATCATAATGTCGTGTTCTCAAGGCCTGATCTTGGGCAGCTATTACAAGTGCTTCCGATTCTGGCTTCATCCTTCCCCTTTTAATCCACATAAATGATTGATCTTTATTGATCTGAACCTTGTCCATTCGTTTCAAGTATTGTCCGTGGAGTGGTTTGTCTCTCCACGATTTCTTTAACATTTTTTGTGTCTCACACTTCATGTTTAGCAGCATCAGAAGTTCAGTGTCTGTGTTATTCGACGTGTCTTGCCTAGTTTTCTTCGCAATGTTTCTTGCTACACTAACAATGCCTCTGTTTCCCATTCTTCGGTCAGATTTCATGACCTGCCTCATTAGAGGGTCGTCTTGATGGCTGACTACATACTTCCCCAACCCGACAACTGCGTTGTGCCAGGAGGCTTCAATTTGTCTAAGGCCTCTTCCTCCTTCCTTACGTGCCACATAAAGTCTATGTATATCAGCTCGAGGGTGGGAAACATGATGCATTGTTAGCAGTTTTCTGGTTTTTCGATCCATGGTGCGAATTTCTTGCTCAGTCCAGTCCACTAGTCCAAAACTGTATTCTGCTACAGGTACCGCCAAACTACCTATTGCAGATATTTTATTCCTGGAATTCAGAGCGGACTGCAGGACCAGTCTCACTCTCCTGTAATACTCCCTACGAATTCTCTCTTTCATTCTGTCATTCGAGATGGTTTCACATTCTTCAATGACCAGATATTTGTAAGTTTTACCTGGCTCAAGATCTTGAATCACAGTGTGCGTATCAATTTCAATGTTCTCAGACATTGTCAGTTTCCCTCTTTTTAAATTGATTTTTGCACACTTGCCAAGACCAAACTTCATGCAGATGTCATTGCTAAAGTCATTCACGACAGACAGCATTTGGGAGAGAATCGCTTCATTCTTAGCAAACACTTTCAGATCATCCATGTAAAACAAATGTGATACTGGCCTTTCATCACCATGGAGCTTAAAACCAAAGTCAGCTTGCGACAACTGTCTCGATAGTGGGATCAAACTAATGCAAAACAGTAGAGGGGATAGTGAATCTTCTTGAAAAATACCCCTGTTAATCTGAATACTTCTGGTTTCTACTGCTTCCTTTCCGCTGTGTATTAGTAACCTGGTACTCCACGACTTCATACTAGCCTTGCAAAATTCAACAAGTCTAGGATGAAATCGATAGATCTCCAGGGTCTTCAAAATCCATTATTATTATTATTATTATTATTATTATTATTATTATTATTATTATTATTATCCGAATTTTTCACTCTCTGCACTATGTGCAGGAACATTCACCTGACCATTGCTGGTCTAGGCTCGGTCGGTCTCGCTGAGACAAAACACGAACGAATGTTACTCTTGACATTTCAATCAATCGTGTCCCAATCAGTCGTACATCCCAGGAATTCTCTTGCTATTCTGCAGCTATCCAGTATTACTGCTTTTTGCATTTGTTCCACGCATGAGAATGGTAATTCCAACACTTGAATTGCATGCATTGTGTGTTTTGGTACTAATCCTGTGGTGGACATTATTATCGGTAGTATGCCGATATTCTCAAGTTTCCATTGGTGGCGAAGCTCGTGAGTCAACGGTACATATTTCTGAATTTTCAAGCTATGAACAGATTCTAGATTATTATTGTTGACGACTGCAAAATCGATGATCATGGCTGTTTTCTTGAGCTTGTTCAGAACTATTATATCTGGCCTATTGTTCGAAATTGTGGTATCTGTAATAATGCTTCTGTCCCAGTACAGCTTCCATTCTTCATTTTCCAAGACTGTAGAAGGATGATATTTGTAATATGGGACATCACAGGACTCAAGTCCGTATTTTCTTACTAGTCGTCCGTGAATTATTTTCCCCATATTATCGTGTCTAACTTTATAGGCAGTGGGAGCCAACACACTACAACCAGCAAGGATGTGCTGGATGTTTTCATGCTGTGCACCGCATCTTCTACATTCATCACTTACTATGGAGGGGTTTCTTATAACATATCGTAAGTAATTTCTTGTTGCGATAACCTGGTCTTGGATGGCTATCATAAAGCCTTCTGTCTCTGGGTACAGTAAACCACGTGTCAACCACCTGTTAGAAACTCTAAAATCAATGTTCTGGCCTGATAGTTCATTGGGATGTCTACCATGTAGCTCTTTTCGACACCAATTTTGCATCAGGCTTTCATGACTAGTGTGCTCTGGTTGAAACTGAGTACTTACAAGATTTAAGGGGGTGAAACTGAAATCAGCCTCTACGATAGCCTTATGCATTGCCGATGTTTCTGCCCTCTCAAGAAAGTACTTTCTCATAAGAGAGATTTGATTGGCATTACTGTTAGTTATATTTGTAATGCCTCGACCTCCTTTTTCACGAGGTAGATTGATCCTCTCAACAGCAGATTTAGAATGATGATATCGATATTGAGTCATTTGGGTTCTTACATATCTATCCATTGCTTCAAGATCTGTCTGACTCCATTTTATTAAGCCCATTGAGTAGACGATCACAGGAATAGCGTATATATTTATTGCAGTGGCATGATTTCGCGAATTCAAAGATGTTTTGAGAACCTTTGTGAGTCGGTCCTTGAATTCTGCGGTTATACGTTTCTTCACTTCCGAGTGGGCTATTGTTCGATACTGCTCTAGACCAAGATACTTATACACTTCATCATGGTCTAACGATTTAATAAGTTCGCTTCTTTGCGTCTCGTATTCCAGACCCCTCGTCAATTTGCCACGTACCACGTTAACCGTTCTACACTTATCTACACCAAAACACATTCCGATGTCTTCAGAGAAAGTTTATGTGATATTTAGGAGCTGCTTCAACGAACTGGCTGTTGATGCATACAGCTTTATATCATCCATATAAGCCAGATGGGAAAGTCTGTACGAGGAGTGCCGACTCTTTATCTCGTAGCCATACTTACTGCTGTTGAGGATAGTGGATAGCGGGTTCAAAGCCAAGCAAAACCAAAGTGGGCTCAAAGAATCTCCTTGGAAGATTCCTCGGTTGATGTCAATTTTATTTGTAATAATATTCATTTCCTTGGTTTTTAATACTATTTCTGTCTTCCACTTAGTTGTTAGGGTTGCACAGACATCTATCAACTTGGGATGGATTTTATATATTTTTAGCACGTCTATAAGCCAGTCATGTTATTATTATTATTATTATTATTATTATTTTTATTATTTTTCCACTACATCACGACTAAAGATGTTATGAGTCGGCTGAATATAAAATCTACTCCAGGTTGCAACCAGCTCTCTAAGGAGCAGATCCGGTGACTGTCAGTACCTCTACAATACTTTGCGCAAAATGTGGGCTGTTCCAAATAAAGCAATTTCTTGCACTTCCCAGTCTTTTGAATTACCAGGGAGTTTAGACAAGTTCTTACTCAAATTTTGCGGAACAAATCCCAGAGCTCCGATAACTATCGGGACGACCTGTGCTCTTACGCCCCACATTCGGCTCATCTCGATTTCCAACCTCTTGTATTTAAGACGTTTCTCTGTCTCCTTGGTAACGACGCACAGTGGGGCAGGAGGCCTCCAAAGTTGAGAATAAATATTTTAAGTGAACAGAAGAGCAGTAATGGACTGAGTTGATAACAAAAGATGTTAAATAACATAAATAAAGCAAAATATAACATTATTCGTTAATTTCAAATTACAGTGTGTTATAAAAACCTTGTTTCAAAACTTGCAGATACAATGTATGTTAATGAAGAAAAGGTTACTCTTAATGATTGCCTTTATCTGTGTGTATCGTCGTTGTATGACCTAGTTCTTATCATTACAATGAATCTGAAGACTCAGCAGTATCATTATCTTCTGTTTCACATTGTGCTTTTCCAAGCAACATCATATTTAAAACTTCTATCGTAAGTTCTTCAATTTTCTTTGCAGGAAGTGGTCTAAAGCTTATGATAACAGGGTCAGATGACACCAGAAGTCGGTAAAAAATGTCTTTATTGGTTTTGTCTATGGCACACTTTCGAGAAAAGTCTTCCCTGAATTTATTAATTTCCTTATTACGTGTCTCTTCAGATAACTGACCAATAGGTAGTAAAGATTTCGCCAACACTGCTGGACAATGAATAAGTAGTTTGTGTACTGTCGGCGACATACATTACACCAAGGGTATTTTTCCACATATATTAACACAAATTAACACAAAACGTTTGGAACTTTTCTTAATACGAAACCCACTTCAAATGGCGATGATCACTATGCGAATTCGTTCTATTAGTTCACGATCAAGACCTGTTACACATGCCGATATCTCAGGATTTTCAAAAAACGATCTTGCAGTAATACTATCAGTAGAATTGCTAAATCTAGGCTTTGGTCTGTCCACTCATAAATTCATATTTTCTTGGAATTCTTTCTGTATTTTTCGTATCTTCAGACTATCATCTTGGTTTCTCCTCGCCTGCTATGATTTAAGTGGAATTTTGTAGGATATATGCAGCAGGCACTCAAAGCATCGAATCCAAGTGTGCAGTACTGAAATACCAAATTCCAAATCTGGGGAGTGAATTTCCATATTTAGACATTTTTCGATATCATCGAATTGTTTAGAAGTCTTTCAACATAAATAGCATTTGTGTGAATTTGGTGTTAGTCAAAGCATTACAAATCTTCCCGTCAATCATAGCAAATATCAAACAGTGCCTTAAAATAATATTCTTACACATCAGATTGATCATAGAGGGTTAGAGATCTGACTGTCTTTGTATGTTTTCTCAGCTGAAAGCTCCGCACTCTCTGGTTTCAACTGCATTCTGATTGGTCTGCAATGTGTAGTAAACGATGGGCATGGGTTTTGCCAAAGTTTTGTCTTCGGAATTTCTTGTTAGCAACTGCAGCGGGATGATAGAAGACAAAAGATACTGGAAACAGAGATATATGCTTCACTGACACTGTCTTTATATATAGGAAAGCATAATGATGTCTGAAGCCATTTTTCATTTATATTAATAAATCTATCGTACATTCTGTTCGGACCATTTCTGCTTATATTGGGAACTAAATGATTGTATTCATTTTCAGAGGGTTTGGGACAATTAATTATTACTCTAATGTGTTCTTTCAAGAAACAAACCTATTTTTGAATATTCTTGTACCCTGTTCCCTTCATAAAACTATGTTCATTCGAGATATGTCTAACGTCGCTTCCGGAGATACTGAAAAAGAACAACGCACGAACTTAGAAAAAAATATTTTTTTTCGAAAGGGGCAAAAACGGGCAAAATTTCTCATTAAATACTTCAAGTAGAATGTATTCACAATTTAATGCAACAAAAATTTTTGCTTGGACGCATTTGGAAGGTAACTAAATCTTTATCAATTCATGCATTTCTTGCAATTTTGCCAAAGGTTGACAAATATATTTTTGTAAGCGAACAGGAACTAAATATTCGCAATATTATGACGATAAACTTTTACTTAGCTTTTGATGTATCAGCCATGTTAATTTAGTTCCAAAATTCCTTCGCGTTTACATTATACAAACTCAAAAACACTAGCATACATCCAGCGCGCCCTGCGTAAACTTACCGAATGACCAGATTTGCCGATGCAAAACTCGTATAAAAACACGCCAGGGAACAAGTCCGTGCATGTTTGAGATAGAGTACTCCTTCCTGTACGCAGCAACAATCAGTAAACATGAATCGGTCGACTTTTGATTTTTGAATTTTTCTCAAGTTTTACCGTCTCCTGCCCCACTGTGCGACGTTTTGATCGCAAGGTACAGCAACATCGACAAGTGAACACGATTTTTTTCTCCAAATCGCGGATAACTATATCCGGTTTGTTTGCCGCTATAGTGCGATCAGTTTGAATTTGTTGGTCGCACAATATCGTACACAATCCAACAGACGTCATCGGTTTTGGTGAGCGTTCGTACCACTTGGGGCATGTGTTTGGATTATTATTATTATTATTGTTATTATTATTATTATTATTATTATTATTATTATCATCATCATCATCATCATCATCATCATTTCACATGTTCTTCCTCTTCGATTCGTCTTAGCAATTAAATGTAAATCGGCTGTATTATTTCATCAGTTGTTAGAAAAATAAAAAAAAACTTTACTTGAGGGAAACCATTAAGCACAATAAATTAGAGTCTCAGCTACTTCCGACACAATGTATGCAATAGTAGAAAAAGATATGTACGCTAAGCTTACTATTTAAATGCTGCTGTCAATAAATTACATTTTTTAATATGAAGGAGTATAAATAATATTGATTACTAAATTAAATTAATTATTGATAATTATTCTAAATTTTGTCACACATACTACTTACCCTGTAATGCGGCACAATCGAGGAACATATACTGTCAACATGAAGAGTAGATGGAAATGCATATGATTAATTTATTTTACGATGACGGACTTGGCACTAGCATTTTGGAGGCCATTTAATAACAACCACATGACACGTACCAAAGCGCAGTTCATGTAATATTACAGTTTCATTTTCTCTTTTTCTCTCTCCCTCTTTCTCTCACCTCTCTCTGAATTTAAAACTGTGCACATCTGTTGGCAATATTTTCTTCCATCGAGTCAACGTAAATCGGGTAATTCCCGAAATATTTAATAAATGTTTGGAAGGTGATCTGATTTCTGACGAAATGAAAATGGCATATTGTATATGCATAATGGAATATAATACAAGAAAGGCAATAAGACCAAAAGTGAAAATAATTGTTCTGTTACCATTACGATTGGGATACTGTTGTTTGATACTGAGGGAATGGCTGCAACAGATGTGGACGTATTGGAAGAACAAAGTGGCTTTTCTGCACGGAAATCTGGTGTTGACAACATTATGTTTAAAATAAATTATTGAAACTAGTGGCGCTACAGAATGGCAAAGATATTAAGGTACTATTTAGTTCATTTTTCTATTGAATCAGAGCTGCATTTAATAATTTCCGGCATTCGCTTCTCGGCTGCCATACTTCGGCGTTCTCGGGACCTGCCGTGGCTTCCGCAGTAGCAATTGCTGCCTTGGGGACGGCTCCCAGCGAAAAGCTCCTTGGTGCTTCTCGTGCATCACGTAGCTCTTGCCTCATTCAGGTTGCTTGCGAAATAGTTTGGGGGATAAGTAGAGTCAAGTTGCGCAAAAGATAATGTACACACATAGGTCTCAGTAATAGCTAGGAATTTAGAAATGTGTAGAGGAGAGCCTGCAAATGCCCCTACCCGAGCCATGAACGCAACAGGAAGTTCAACCTGCTGCCTGACGCCATCCCCTGTGCACTCAGACTGCCTCATTTGTATCGGTTATGTGACACAAAACACGTAATGATTATAATAATGATTATTACTATTATCAACATTATTACATCACACATTATATACTATTAGTTCTTCAACTATTCTGTGCCAATCTCTTTTCATCAAACTCCTTGAAGCAAAACACTACATGTACCGTAAAGTATTTATTCTACAATATACCACATCAGACCTGATTTAGACAACTTGCGAGTGGAACCCGCGAATTAAATATATGGTAACGATAAACGATAAAAATAATAAATGATAAACAATACCCAGTTTGGCTTGCTCGCTGCGTCGCGGAACCCGGCAGTTCGCTTCCCAGTGGGGAACAGGGCAGTTCGCTTCCCAGTGGGGAACAGGGCAGTTCGCTTCCCAGTGGGGAACAGGGCAGTTCGCTTCCCAGTGGGGAACAGGGCAGTTCGCTTCTCAGTGGGGAAGAGGGCAGTTCGCTTCCCAGTGGGGAAGAGGGCAGTTCGCTTCCCAGTGGGGAAGAGGGCAGTTCGCTTCCCAGTGGGGAAGAGGGCAGTTCGCTTCCCAGTGGGGAAGAGGGCAGTTCGCTTCCCAGTGGGGAAGAGGGCAGTTCGCTTCCCAGTGGGGAAGAGGGCAGTTCGCTTCCCAGTGGGGAAGAGGGCAGTTCGCTTCCCAGTGGGGAAGAGGGCAGTTCGCTTCCCAGTGGGGAAGAGGGCAGTTCGCTTCCCAGTGGGGAAGAGGGCAGTTCGCTTCCCAGTGGGGAAGAGGGCAGTTCGCTTCCCAGTGGGGAAGAGGGCAGTTCGCTTCCCAGTGGGGAAGAGGGCAGTTCGCTTCCCAGTGGGGAAGAGGGCAGTTCGCTTCCCAGTGGGGAAGAGGGCAGTTCGCTTCCCAGTGGGGAAGAGGGCAGTTCGCTTCCCAGTGGGGAAGAGGGCAGTTCGCTTCCCAGTGGGGAAGAGGGCAGTTCGCTTCCCAGTGGGGAAGAGGGCAGTTCGCTTCCCAGTGGGGAAGAGGGCAGTTCGCTTCCCAGTGGGGAAGAGGGCAGTTCGCTTCCCAGTGGGGAAGAGGGCAGTTCGCTTCCCAGTGGGGAAGAGGGCAGTTCGCTTCCCAGTGGGGAAGAGGGCAGTTCGCTTCCCAGTGGGGAAGAGGGCAGTTCGCTTCCCAGTGGGGAAGAGGGCAGTTCGCTTCCCAGTGGGGAAGAGGGCAGTTCGCTTCCCAGTGGGGAAGAGGACAGTTCTCTTCCCATTGGGGGACAGGGCACTTCTCTTCCCATTGGGGGACAGGGCAGTTCGCTTCCCATTGGGGGACAGGGCAGTTCGCTTCCCATAGGGGAACATGGAATTTCGTTGCTCTAAACAATTCTAAACAATTTAATTTTGTAATAATTCCTGTATATGTCCCACTCCTTAATTACTTACGTTTTTGGACAATACTTACGTGAGGGGACTAATACAAACTGGGCCCTCTCTGAAAATTTACTTTGTCTAAAAATGATTGGTCTGCGGATCTAATTAGTAAATAAATCAGTCTTTTTACAATAAAAATATCTACAACGTTTATTGAAAACTCAAATATTCTTTCATTATCAACTTCAGTATTGAATTTACATAATGTAGAGCTCATTAAATTACTTTTTGAGCATTCCATTTTAATCAAAATGTAGTCTCTGTAATTTATTAATGCCTTTAAAATGTTCAGATACAGTTTTTTGAAAATATTTCGTAGTTTTGGCTGAAAAACGTTTTTCGCGGGGCTTACAATTTGTTGACATGATCCAGTTCACGACTGCGCAAGGAAAAATTCCACCGCATAAAATGTTCTAATTCATCCACGAATTTCGGTTCTCGTCTGCTACTCTTTGAGATTTAAAATTCTCACCCACTCCAATAGTATTATTCATTTTGCGTTATACTATTAACAAATTAATAATACAATGAAATTATCTACAAGTTTAAACTCCTAAACCTAATAATCTTAAGAATAATACAAACTGTTTACACTTGAATGGATCCGCGGATGTCTCGTTTGGACATTTCTATTTCCACTTTTTTATCCGCGTTGTCTAAACGTTCTGCTTCCCTAACAAAACCATTAATTGAAATATTTCCTTGCCAAAACTTTACAAGAAATCACTGCAGTTTAAACTTTGTAACCTCCCATTAATTATTCTATCTTCCGAACTTCCAAAGTTCATTAAGTACTTTGCGTCGCCCTCCGCGTCTGAATCTCGTCTACGTGCGTTACCATCTGTATCTAAATTACCTCTGACAAAATCACACTTCTTAAAAGGGCGTTTCACCTCCGTAGTCACTCGTGTTTTTAACTTCCCGTTATCAATTTTGTCATTGGCGTTACCCATTTGCAGAAAGTCACTTATTCTGACCTGATGAATACACTAGTAATAAAACAAGTCTTCATTGGTAGTTATTTCTTCATTCCTTCATACGACGCTATCTAATAAAAATTATACTAGCGTACCCGTGCGAGAACTCTCGCATGTTAAATCCCCACCCTTTCCCTATCCATTTGTCTATCCGTTCCATAAAGGAGAGGAACTACTATTGTACTTTCAGAATATCAAACAAAATAACAATGCAATGGATGTTTCAAACAAATTTTCAATTAAAGTTTATTCAACATTATAGAGAGATGTTCTTGGAACAATTCATACTTCTTTAAAAACAACATTTGAAGAAATTTTTCAATCTTCATTGAGAGTTAGCTTTTCGCTTTCCTTGATAGTCAAATAATAGAAAAAGTTTTTACTCTTGAGTGAACCACCCAAGTAAAGTGGTGCGAAAATACCGGATCGGGCAAGAACAGACCTACTCATTGCAATATTATTTAACTTTCCTTGATTTGCTATGAAGAACCAAGTGGGTTTTGGAGAGTCAGCGTGTCATTGCTGGGGGTGAGAAAATTGAAAAATTATTTGTTTACTAAAAAGTATTGAATTATTTTCTGCGTCCTTACGTACCTCAAGAAAAACAATTCCGAGCCAAAAAATAATCAAACTAATGTTTTCACCTCTTAGTACTAAATACCATTTGTTAGCTTTAGAAACAATTTAGTTGGCATTAGTAAGCCCACTTCCGTACATGGGAATATTGCTCAAACTATGTTTGCATTTTTAATAACTTAACGAACCGACACCTTGAGTTAATATCAAACAGTGTTTTTTTTACAATATGAGTTTGCAGTTGGGCGTTGGTGTACTTACTTCCAGATTCCGCCAACATTTAAATCGTGCTTTTGGACTGCGATCGTTGGCAGTTGTCGGGTGACTTGCACTATTCTTTCTATAATTTTAAATTTAGCTGTTTTTTTAATTGATTCACGTAGTATTGTAGGCTAGCGCGTTTTGATTTTTGTTTTCAATTTATTTCAAGCTATTTTACTTTAGCTACTTTAAAAAGTTTGTTCTTTGTGTTGTGCCATAGCACAAGTTTTCCCCCACTACCTCTGCGAACCAGTGCAAGAACTCTCGCATGTTAGACCCCACACTCCGCTCTATCCTTCTATTTTCATTCTAAGAGGGAAAGCAGTTAACGAAACATGTTTATTTGTTTAAAATCTATAAAGGTAACTTGCAATGTACTAACACAATTACAAATAAAAATAAAAAACAATGCAATTAATGTGTAAAAGAAATTTTCAATAAATATTTATTCAATATCATGGATAATTTGCTTGGAACAATTCCCAACACTTCAAGACATTTGAAGTAATTATTCAATATTGTTTGTCAATTAGATTTTAGTTTTTCGTGATAGTCACAAAAATATTAGCTTTTTACTTTTGAGAAAGCTACGTGTCTGAACCCGTTGACATGAAAATTTCATCGAATGATAACGAAAATATTGGTACAGGTAAAACACAAACAGTCTTCACTCTTCACTGAACACCCACATCCTTCCGCAATTAAGTACACAGCACTTATAGTCCATGAAAAAACGTTAATTGAATAGTTTCACTACACGCCTAAGAAACAATCTTCATATGTGTAGGTATCAAGCAACTATAATAGTACTTCTAGTTGTTGCTGGAGAGCAAATCTTGAATTAATGATTATGCAAATAAACCTTGTCAGACTGCATAAACTATGGTGTTAACGGAAAGCGTAAATAAAGATTGTCGAATCTAAGCCTTCTAAGCGTGTCGCCACAAAAATTGCTACCAGAAGGAAGGACTGAAATATTGAGTTGGACTTGGTAGTATTAAAGCGTGGAACCGAATAGTTAATTGAATGAATCGGAGAATGTCTCATCTTGTAGATTATGGTGTGAAAAACGTTTCTTTGAGACCTTTGGCCTCAAAATTTTACTTTTTAAGGTTCGAAAACGCTTTCTTTATGAGTTATTTGCCGATATAAGTTGACATGGTATGCGGGTTGCATTTTACATGAATATTTCGATAATGTTTTTTAAAGAAATCATCCACATTTTTAAAGTCAAAATGGAATTCGTCAAGTCTCCGTGAAATTCTCTTTCTTTAGAGCCCTCATTTATAAAAATTAGTTGCGTGTGAGAGCCGGAACCCAAAGGTATACTACTGAAATAATACGGGAGACGATTTTAAAATCAAACATGTCCGAAACCATAAATGTGTTTAATTGCTTTTATAATTATTCAACGTTCAATATATACTGTCTCTTTCAGCCTCGAACATACATGAGTCCTGAAATTCACGTTGTAATATTTGCGTTTGATTTTCATCTCTACAAACATGGCTACAATATGTTATATTTGCAAATGTGTAATACAGCTCATTTCTTTTCCCCTCCAGGTTCCACTGTTGTAAAATAAGTTTCTGTCTCACAAACTAAATGTCAAATTGTCCCTTGGGACATATGGTATATCCTAATACCATTGCTAAAGATCAGAGTTGGATCTGCAAAACTGCAAATATGCGGGTAGAAAAATTACTTTTTAGACAATTACAATTGTAGAATACATGTCCCCACAACCCAACTCACTACTTTTATAACAAAACGTCTAAATTAGACATTTATCCTCACAAATAATTTCCACCAACCCACAAGTATTTTCCAAGAATAAATTCCAGATCTAAATTCTAACCATTACCCAATTATAATTACTTCTGATACTATCACTTGGAAATAACCTACCGATCAAAACTTGTAAATGCTCAAATAGACGACGAAATTTTGGACCATCATGAATAATGGATTGTACTTCCCAAAGAAAATAGGTATCGCAGATAATATCAAGTTATTATTTAAAAAACAACATGCTTTATAATTAATTGCAGATTCATGTATTTAAAGAAACGAGTGGATAAAAAGAGGTTCCGTAATTGCACGTGTGATACGTTCAAGAAAACTAGTGACAATAGCGAGTTTTTCTTATTTACCTTGAGTGAAATTACACCCTTTTATCCACGTGTTATGTTCAATATTTGTATGTCTCCATTTAAGAATAATTTAAATTTTAAGAAATTCAATCATCTTTACCATTCGAGGCATACATTAGATAACGTCGTATTGTTTCTGAAAAAAAATTAGTGGGCCTTGCATTGTGTACTTATGTTTATAGTAATTTAGAGGATAAAGAAATGTTTGCAAATGGAATATATTGGATATATTCCAGATAAAATATTAGAAGAAGCTGACAAACTCATGAGATCATTACTTCCCACGAAAAGTAAAGAAAGGCGTGAGAGAAAATTCGTGTATAAATGTTGGAAAGTAAAAACTAAAAAACGAATGACTCCTGACTCTGAAGTTTTGCTCATGTACTTTTTAGAACGGGGAAATACAACTGACATGTAAAACATTTAATTTATTCAAGTTAAATATTTTATGTTTTTACATTGATGAATGGCGAACGGGCAGATACGGACAGACGGACGGACGGACTGGCTAAAAGAATACGCATTTCGGTATCAAGAGACTGCAAATCGTCTTCTTCCGCTGAAATGTTGAAATCGATTTTCCGCAGCATTAGGTTTCATAACTGGGTAATACGCATATTAATCCATATATAAAGCGATTTTTATAAGAATGAGCCATTTTGACAGCTAGTGCTGGCAACTTAACTGAAGGTTCTGTGGCCGTTGTGTTCTTGATCCCATTGGACTCTCCGTCTTCCATTCGTTCGTTTGCAGTTGGCTAACTTGTAAATGGCTTTGACGCTTCCTTTTGTGGTTGCCTCGTCCGACGAAGCTATAGTGCGCCACGAGAAATAATTGAAATTAGGAAGTGCAGTGCTATGTGCTCTTATGTAAAAATTCCTATTCTTTATAAACATTATATTGAATGTACGTTTTGTGCGATAAGTATTATGTTTGTTTTAAAGCCGAGTCTTGAATGGGAGACGCTTTCCGGTCGCTGTGTTTCCGGCGGTGGCGAGCAGCGGCGAGCTGTCATTGCGAGCGTTTCATGGTTCTGCTCTTTGCGTTTTATATTTATTTTTTATATAATTAAACGGGTTGTAAACCATGGGAAACCGTGATGTCTTGACGGGAGCCATAAACACTTTACGAAGAGGCGTGGCTGAACAGCTGTCGCGACGGAGGGTTCAGTCGCTGTCCGAAGGAGAATTCTAGCGGCCGGCTGCTCTGATCGGCTGTTTTCCGTGGTTTCTCCGATCAACTCCAGGCGAATGCCGGAGCAGAACCCTAACAAACGGGCCACGGGCCGCGCGCGATCTTTCCTTCCTCTTCCTTGTCCTATCCTCTCCTCTTACACACACACTTACACCAACATGCCCTACACTACCACACATGCCGGGAGACCGGTCGGGAGTTTACAGCTTGTCCCGGCAGATCCGGTGCCCCGGTGGTGGGAGATAACTAGGTGAGGGGAAAACCCCGCTAGTCGACGGTAGGTCGGCGCCAGATCTCGCCATCCAGCGAGGAAAAGATCAACCCTACCTCCCGATAAAACACTCACTAAACTTACGGGGCTAATGAGCTAAGTAATTGACGCGCCCGGAAACACGAATCAATCAATCTATCAAAAGCGGCAGAGGGATACTTCCCTGAAGTACATGTAATGTTCACTTGTTTAACGAACAGTTATTTTGGCTCATTCTTAACGCGTATTCTTCTGTACTGTGACCGCCGTCCTGGGTAGCCTGGTGCGACTCGCATCCACGCCTGTCAGACTTTAAATTCGCGCCTCTCAATAAGACAGGGCCACTGAACGCCCAGAGCCTGCCGACGCGACGATGGCGTGGGAGCCCGACCGTTCTTGGAGTGCGGGCTAGTGAAAGGGGGAAGAAAGGGGTAGAGAAGGAGGAGTGAGGGCAGTTAACAGGAAATCCGGCGTCATAAGGGAATTTTTGCCACCTCGAACTATCGATCTTCTGCGCATGCGCAGATGCACTGAAGTGATGCGAAACTTGAACTGCGCATGAGCAGAACATCGATAGTTCGAGGTGGCAAACACTTTCTATTTCTTTCCGACGACTGCCAAAGAAAGGTCCTTGGAGTTTACGTTCATACAGTTATGCGTTGAAAGTAGTCGATTGGGAGGTAACACGGACGTGTGAAGACGAGAAAAGCTATAGGAGCATTTTTGCCATTTCGTCTTTTTTCCTTTTTCTGCCTTCTTTCTCATTATTTTGCTTTTTTTTGTCCTGGCACCGACCGCCATCAAGTTGGATGTATGCCTGCAAGCCTGGACAACACGAATGCACGGTCACGTTTTGCCTTTATGTGGGAGCAGAGGCTGTGATAAAAGAGCAAATGAAAAGAAAGATGAAACCAATCAAGATTTTTAATTTTTAATTGATGCCGACAGGCTTTGTTCCTTCTCGAGGAATCACATTCTTCTTTTGTGGATGGCCACCAATCCCTTTTGAGGACGACTCTCTCTATATGGTATGCCCTTTTCAGTGCTGCCGATTACACAAATGCGAAGAACGAAAAATATTATTCCGTTTTCACTCATGGCATATCAAGATCCAAAAGGGAGCTCACAATAACATTTCTGAGACAGCGTCGCAAATGAAAGAAATATGTACCGCGTGGTCATGTGGAATCAGGATTGCAAAGAAAATATCGTTTTCTTACACGTTAAGTAAACGTAAATTTTAGCAAAATGTGAATAATTTTAATTACTAACTTTTTACAATGTTTCTTTTTAATATGATTTTTCATTGTCTTCTGGCCTTTTTGCCCCCCCCCCCTACTTTAGTTATAATAAATGCCTATTTTAGTAAAAATAAATCCATTTTCGCCTACTTACAATTTTAAGTAAAATAAATGCCTGAATGTCCGGGATCTAATGATGAGCCATGCGACATTTGAAAGCGTGAACAAACAAATAAATCGCTTGGGTATACATTAATAGAAGAGAGCATTGATTTTATGCAAATAGGTCTCTCTGTTTTTCATTGTAAATTAACGAGACAATATGTAGTTTAAAAAATTCAATGGAGTTGAATCAATTGTTGAAATTGTGAAGGTCTTTAATATTGTAAGTGAATATCTAAATTTCAACTGATGTAAAATAATTTGAATTTGAACCAGAATATTAATCCGAGCTTTCATTCTTTGGTTCGAGGTCGGATATGAAGGCGATGTAAATTGAAATTTATTCACATTGAAATAAAAATGATTAGAGTAAAATTAAATCATTACAAAGGTAATTTATGTTTAATTGAGATTTGGTATTTATGCGGTTATGCCTGAAATAATTACCCATGTCAATGAGAAAAAACTTTGATAGAAAGCTGCATCCTAGGAAAGACACCATAAATTTGAGACTTAGTTATAACTTAAAGATCTTGTTGATGAGCACAATTGAAGTATTATTTTTTTCGTTTTCTACATGAATTATACTCATTAATTACATGAAAAATCGTTTATCACGACATTAATGGCACGCGTGCAATTAAAACTACACAACTACCAATGAAAACTCGGCAAAAGGCTCAAAATCATTTAATTAAGTCTCTATCGATACATACATAAAAAATAAACAAATCGTTGAGGTTCGAAGGTTTCGTGTAACATGAAAAGTAAATATTTATGATCAAATTTAAGGCTTACTTACTACTACTTACATGTATTAATATTTAACGTACAATTCCTTAGATTTGAAAAGGCTCCAGCTTAACTTGGAACCGACTCCGAAGACTCGTGAATATTTACATCACTAATTTATTAACCCACCTTCATTAGAAGGTATTTGTTGTCTGGTGCCTCCGTCAAGAATATATTTAGATCATTTCTGTCAAAGACATGTGACCTTTTTCGAATCTCTCCTTTATTTTTTGTTTTCATCCAATCGATTGAATTGGAGTTATTGGAAACATCAATATTCTCTTTCACAAGTAACGCCTTTTTCAGCATAGACAAATATGGCCGTAAGCAACGTGTTTTCACACTATAGTTTTAGTTGGCTAATAAAACCACGTAGTAGTAGTTGACATTAGTAACTTGAATGAATAAATATAAAGCATTGGTTGAAAGAATATTACAAATGTGAAATCTGTAAACGTCAATTTTATTTACCCGTTTTGAACAGTAAGCTAATAAAACGTCTTCAGTGTTACATGTGACTCGCTCAGCGATTGTCCTCGATTTGTATAAATTGTATTCTTTTTCATACAAATCTTTACTTTTTGAAGGGAACAATACATTGTCTTTTCCGCTTCTTTTAATGTTTCATCCGGAATATTATTAAAATCCTCCATTCTTTCTGAATTCACTAAGTCACTATGGTGATCGTAAATAAACAATACAAGGATTTCTAATTAAAAAAAAATTTATTTTATGTTCCATCAACTACTAAAGTTATTAAAATTACTAAAATTACTAAAATTGATCGTGTTCAGAATGAAAATGAATGTAAGTACATCGAATATAACTATGATGTGCTAAAGATATATTTCTATTTTTCAAAAATAAAAGTATTTTCGAATGGAAACGAAAAAATACTGAACGTAACACGTGTATAAAAGCGTATAATTGTACTCGTGGTAAATAAAGAAACTCGTTCCTACCGTCGCTCGTTTCTTTAATCATATCTCATCGTGAAATTATACGCCCATTTATACAACCAATTCGTTGACTGCTAGAATGAGTGTCATATGATTTGTTGGATATTGTATTATTTTTCTCGTTGTGTTCAATATTATCATTGTTGTTTTTGTGTTTCGGGAATAAAAATACTATTCACGAATTAAAAGTGTTCAGAATTCACAATCGAGTTACGTACGCCTCAAGTCCACAAAAGAATCCTGTAGTTTTAAGGTTGTAGAGTTGAAGAACAGTCAAGATATTTTTGCCTGTAACTTTCACACAAAATTTCACAGCAACTCGTTGGTCTTTCAGATCATTCATTCTGAGATCCGCCAAACTAAAAAATCACACTTCACTAAAAACCGCGTAGCTAATAAACAAATTAAGATGTCAACAATCGGGAAACGACGTCGTAATCAGCAGATCTTTGCAAACCTAGCGAAATCAAGCGAATTCTTCTGGAATCAACTGGAGCGGCGCAATTCAAACAATCCGTGTGTATTTTTAACAGACTGCTTACGTGCGTATACGGGAAAGTAAAAAAAATCAAACCATTCAAAGTACGTAAAATTCAGAGTCCGTAAAACTCTTCTGTGTTTTTTTAATTAACCTTTGTATATCTCCAACGAACAAATTAAATATTCGCTACGTACAAGATTACATTAAAAACAATAACATTATCGTTCTGTATTAAAATTTCTAGATTTACGATCAACACATTTTCACTTAGGAACCACTACCAACGCAAGTAGAAAATCCAAATTTCCTAAAGACAATTTTCGGTCAACTTAATATATTTAAAATATATTTCCCAAACAATAGAATAAATTCACAGAATTGTAACTTTGATTTAAAAGCTACCACAGGCTGTAACAGCTAAATTATTTTTACTGTACGATTTGCCTGGAATATAAAATTTAATAAAATTTGTGAAGCACTTCGGGCTGCTTTTGGAATAACTATTTTTTTTTAATTTTAGGAGAGACTGCGGTGGTGGAGGACTCGAACGGATTGCTAGGGCACTCGAAAGGGTTGTAATATTAGAAACTGCGCTTGTGTCACCTTCTGGGTAAGAAAAGGTAAAGACATTTTTCGCTGGCACTGCCCAGACAATTGTTTGAGGGTTCAATACATCTGTTGGCAACAGAATGAACGTATGTTTCTTGTGTTGAGCTTTCACGTCCACATTTTTTATCTGATCATGCCCAAACAAAATTAATGTTGCTATAAAATCGTTCTTAATTCGGCTGTTTGGGTGGTATAGCGCTTAGCCTACCGGCCTGTTTTACCCATGAAGATGTGGAGTTTTAATAGCCAAAAAAATGCTTCGTGTGCCTTCCCTCGGAGGGGAAGAAACACTGACTGTCCCATGTTTTTGCATGGGGGGGGGAGACACACGGTCGCCAGGCCTGAGGCTCTTAATGGAAGAGGTAACGTCCACGCGCACCCTAGTTACTTCGAGGCACTCACGTCGTTAGTTCCAATATGAAGGCAGTGAGGTGGCACGCCCCCGACCGTCGGGCAGGATTGGAGGCAGAATTCATTCCAATCCCACCTACAAAAGTACGACGGGTGGCAAGAAGCCACCTGTCAAGTTGCCTAGATTCCGTCGATACTCACGTCGATAGCTTCAAGGTGGAGGCACTGTGGAGACGGGTTGAGGGCCTCAAGCCACCCAGGCCTCGGTCCAGGCTGCTCTCAGATCCTCAGGGCCCTTGGGGTCGTCGAGGCAGTCTCATGGGATTTCTTCGGGGCGTATTGTGAATGACGTTAGCCTGGAAAACTACTAGCCCTGAGATGGCAGAGTGACCCCTCCCACGCTAAATTGGAAAGTCCCCGTGAAGTGTAACTGCGTTCCCTCGGGATCCGGGTACCAGCCTGAATGTGTTCTTGGCACCGGAAGGGGGTGCGGATAAAGGCCCAGAGCCTAGATGCCGACCCCTGGGAGCAATCCCCATGATAGAACAAGTCGTAGTTTAGAGTAGTAGCCCACGCTGGGTACAAATTTTCCACATACTATATACATGCAAATTTACTCCATGCAAAAGATCCTCTCAGCTAAATTAAAATCACATGTTTCATCGTCCAAGTGATACCTTCTTTCTCCGCTTAATGGGGAAAGGGGCGTGGCGAAATTTGCATGGCCAGACGGAAAAGCGGGGCCTCATGGTCCGATGTCTCGGCACATCAAAAAAGGCAAAAGCAGAATTGAATTTGGCAATTGATTTAAGGTGCCCAGGTATTCATAGCAGATGACAAAATAGTGATTTGCGAAGCATATCAGAAACAAGTCAATGAGGCATGAACATAAAACTGGACGTAGAAGTTCTGGAAACAGAAATAAAATTGTCTTCATCGCTTTTATCAATTCCTTTCTGAGACTGTTTTAAATGAAGATATCTATATTTTCCAAAAGTAAGATGTCAATATTGTTAGCACATTTTCCGCGGCGGACAATGGCAACAGGTTAGTTTCCCTCCTTGACAGAAGCTTTGTGGGGCTTTAATACATTATGCATTTCGCGCCCAGAAGTAATTAGAATGTATATTAGTGACCACGAGAACACTTGGGGCGAGCACCCTCGCCGCTTGCAAATGCCCCGCGCTGCCGCAAGATGTCAGCACGTATCGGCCGTCGCGGCTAACTTGGCTGGCACCGCCCTGCCGCCGCTGCGGTCACCCCGCAGGGGGATAGGAGCCCAGACACACTCACACACAGCGATCGGCTGCGTGGTCGTCAGCGCAGTGGAGGCTGTGTGATGTAAAGATGCGACATCCACAACAAAACATCGATGGTCGCAAACATCGATGTTGAAAAGTAACATGTGGATGTTGAAAAGTAACATGTGGATGTTGAAAAGTAACATGTGGATGTTGAAAAGTAACATGTGGATGTTGAAAAGTAACATGTGGATGTTGAAAAGTAACATGTGGATGTTGAAAAGTAACATGTGGATGTTGAAAAGTAACATGTGGATGTTGAAAAGTAACATGTGGATGTTGAAAAGTAACATGTGGATGTTGAAAAGTAACATGTGGATGTTGAAAAGTAACATGTGGATGTTGAAAAGTAACATGTGGATGTTGAAAAGTAACATATCGATGTTGAAAATTAAAACATCGATGTTGAAAATTAAAACATCGATGTTGAAAATTAAAACATCGATGTTGAAAATTAAGACATCGATGTTCAAAATACATCAACTAAAAACCATCGATGTTTTTCAATATCGATGTTTAAGACTGCTTTAGTAACCAGTAACATTAAATTCGTGTTCATTAAAATTAAATTGGACAGTTCGTGTTTATCAATTCGTCGAATAAGGGTTCGAGAAGAAGGGAAAGACCGTACGTCCACAGCGTATTTGCTGGCCGCATCTCGATGTGCGAAATGAATATGAATTAAGACGCAAGGTCATCTCGGGCGAGAGGGTTTTGTCGATGAAGGTAGTACAAACAGCGGTCCTTTAGTTCCAACTCACGAAGTAACAGTGTGATCATCAGTTTTTATTTCATATTTTAACTTTTACAGTATTATGGTCATGGGGATTTTTCAGTCAGAAACAAAACATGGGAAAAAGAACAATTTCGATCACAAAACATCGATGCTAAAAAATATGGGGGTTACTTCATCGATGATAATAACATCGGTGATTCTGCAAAAATATCGACATTGATGTCGCACCCCTGGTCTGATGTACCTACGCGGGAGAAGCGGTGGCAGTGAGAGCATAAAGGGAGCTGGCAGAGGGCGACTGCAGCGAGGGGGTGCAAGCAAAACGGTTGACGTGGCTGCGGTTGAAGAAACGAAGCCGCAGGTGTTTCTAGTTGTGGAGTCGTCTCCAAAACTTTGCCAGCGTATTTCTTTGCATTTATTCTCCTTCAACAACTATTATAATGCTGTCATTGTAAAACAAATAAGATCACTCTTTTTGTTGTAGATAATACTTCGTTTAAAATTGTGCGCATTCTTTGGCTGGGACACGAGTACCAATACTTAAAGAGTATGCATGAATTCTCATGTTGAATTTATGTGGTGGAGAAAGACCTGCCAAATGGAGTTTGGTTACTTATTAATTCACTGTATTCACTCCATCCCCTGCAAAATGTCTCTTTATTCTATGCAGGGGGATGAATGTTGTAAGGCTTTTGTGAAACTACAGCCCGACTCCGCTTACAGTGAACTCAGATATAATGAACCCTCTGTTGTAGTGAACTATACGTCACTGGTCCCGTTTCATTTACATTAAAAATAAGCGTAAGAAGATTCGATTGCAGTGAACGTTAACCTTGGCTATAATGAACGAAGGAAATACAACATCCTGGAAAAGAATACATCGCCTCAGTGCCACAAATTCCAAAACTAGGCAGATTGAAAAAAAAAATGTCGGCCGAAGGTAATGATCGAAGGTGTCTCCCCCGAGGTGAAGGTGGCGGGCCCAGTGGGGGGACCTAACTGACGAGTAGAGACCGGATTTTCATGTAATTACATATTTTTTGTCTTTCTACTTACCGTTCTCAAAATTGTAATCTTGTCAAATCATCGCCCTCTTAACACAATATCCAATTTTTTCCGTTACATATTTTTACATATTTAGTACTTTATTACAAATTTTACATGTTTTGCTGTTTTCAAAATATAGTTTCTTATTTTATCAATTTTCTTCTATTTAATTCCATATTTTTTATGAAAATATGTATTTTTTTTAAATCAGCATTTTCCCTACATTATTGAGGAAATCTGGGTGTCCAAAGCATCATTGACACCACATTTTGTGATCTGTAACCTTAATTTCGGAGAAAAATTTGCGATCACTGACGTGTAACACATCGATGACGATGCCTCAGTGTATGTTTGCTGGTCGTAGATCTCGCCAGTTTGTGCGATGGCTTCTATTGCGATTAGTCCGGCTGCTAAACGACGGTCCTGGATTACAATAGATGAAGCTTTTTCTACTGACGAGAAAGTTGTATGATGTGAAGTGAGCAGTTTTTATAAATTTAATTTCGTATAACGTAAATGTATTTTATTATTAGTGTATTTTAATATTACATATTACATTCGATTTTACATATTTATTAGATATTCTTATTATTTTCATTACATATTTATGTACATATTTTGACGTTTTATACTACATATTTTTTCGGTCTCTACTGAGGAGTTCATGTCGCTCAGTTACATTGCATAAACAAAGGCCGCGTCCTGCGCGCGCTACAACTGGCGGCGGCGACGCACGATTGCTTGCTTCAGTTTCAATCTTGGTATTACTTGATATTCTGTGGGACAAAGCGCGTGGAGTTCTACAGGAAGCGCGCGACTGGGGGCCTAGCGATATTCGCCGTGACGTGCGGAAAAGCGATCAGTCTCATTAGCTGCTTGCGCCACAACGCTACCGAAAGCTTATCGTTAGTTATTAGGCAAGTAAAAGGGCGTTCGGTGTTCCGGCAGTGCAAAAGGCATTGAAGGGTGTCAAGACTGCATTACGATACTTAACCGCAGAGGACAAAGCAGACTCCAGTAGGGAAAGAGCACGAACTCTAGTGAAGAATCTAGAGAAATTACTAATGAAAAAGTACAAAGCAAACAATTGAAAATAATTGATTTTTTAAGGCCAAATAAAGATATTAAAATGTTTAGTTCTTGTTAATGAATTTTGCTGTATCTCTATATTAATAAAATCAATCGTTGTGGGAAAATTCTATTTAATTTTGACATCATCGGATATAGTGAACCTCTGATATAGTGAACCAAAATGTTACTCCCCAGAAGTTCACTAACACCGTGTTTCACTGTACTTATAGATCCAGTCTTGTAACTTGACGTAAAAGTACAGTGCTAGTTTGTGTTCGCCTTGCATTTTCCTTGGACAAGAAATGCACTATTTGTTCGTGCTGCAACTAAATCTCACAAGTCTTTCTACTTCAATGTTCGGGTTCTGAAAATTGTTGCAAAAGTCTCTCTTTTGTTAACAAAAACATTGCTGTTACGGGGAAAGTGAAAAAAGTGGTATGAGTTGTATTTATACAAAATAATATTTAATTCCAATAATGTAAAATTAATATTATTCTAATACGAAAAGTATATTAATTTGATAAAATAACTTTACAGCTTAGCAAGATGAAATATCTTGTTTTTACTTGTAAAGGGCAAAATTTTCAATTAATTTGTGGAGAATTGAAGACCATATTTGTAGCGTCAAAAATTGCGTCCGTTTTTGTTTTAACACATTATTCCAAGTCGTCTTGAGTGTAGACGCAGTGCGAGAACGCATTGACGCATAAAACGCATATAAGACAGTCTCTAGGTTAAAGAATTGTATAATGGTCACTAAAGAGTTGACAGGACTACATGTCCACAGTAGCCTATACTTTAATTACGTTTTTGAGTGTTTAACACCATGTGATTTATTTTTATTAGTATCAAAGAATGTTAAATGTAGATTTGTGTCAGATTCTGTGCTTATCGTCTAAAAGTATATCTGATGATATAAACAAAATAAGTTTCATCACGTTGAAATCGTTTTCTTAAAATAAATTATATGTATTTCATTAAATTCAATAATTGTAATAAATATAAAGGATACGTATTTTATGTTCCAAGGAATGTTTTAATAATTATGCATTCGTCATTATTAAAGAATGTTAGCACAAGAATGGTGCGAGATGAATAAACATTAAAAAAAATTGGATCCACTGTTCAAAAAGAGAATATCAGAAATAAAGGAATATATTGGTGATCATTACGCGTGGGTTGTCAGGAGATAAAACAACTGATGGTTGTGGAAATTTCAATGCGAATGCTTGTTGTGATGTTTTGGGATGAATTCCAAAACGTACGTGGTGCAATAATAAAATACCCCAGAAAGAAAACAAAAAAGGAAGCACAACTTAAATTGTATAAATCAATGGCTATCCCCATACTTAACGGATGCGAGACATGAACCATGAAAAGAAAGATTTTACCAGGATTCAGACGTCTGAGATGAGGTTCTTGAGACAAGTCAAGGCTGCACTGAATTAAACAAAATGAAAAGTGAGATAATCAGAGAAGAATTAGAAGTACTACCCTTAATAAATAAAGTACAAGAGTACAGGATCCGAAGGTCCCAACATCTACATAGAATGAGTAGCGCTCTCATCCCAAAGTAAACGTATTACTCGAGACCTCGTGGTAAAGGAGATGTCGGCCGCTCAAGATCAAGATGACACACTGAAGACGAAGCAGCAGACTCTCCTAAATTCTGAAGAGGAGGTGATGATGATAATGATGATGATGTGGCAAATTGTATTTACAGAGGCCTAGAAGCATACATATATTATTTAGAGACCGGAAAAATATGAAGTATAAAACGTCAAAATATGTACATAAATATGTAATGAAAATAGTAAGAATATGTAATAAATATGTAAAATCGGATATAATATGTAATATTAAAATACAATAATAATAAAATACATTTACGTAATACGAAGTTAGATTTATAAAAACTGCTCACTTCACATCATACAATTTTCTCGTCATGTAGTAAAAAGCTTCATCAATTGTAATCCAGGACCGTAGTTTAGCAGCCGGACCAATCGCAATAGAAGCCCCCACACAAACTGGCGAGATCTACTACCAGCAAACATACACTGTAGCGTCATCATCGATGTGTTAGACGTCAGTGATCGCAAATTTTTCTCCGAAATTATGGTTACAGATCATGCTGTAAGGTTACAGAAAAATACTGATTTAAAAAACATCTTTTCATAAATAATATGGAATTAAAGTACAGAAAATTGATAAAATAAGAAAATTTATTGCGAAAACAGCACAATATGTAAAATATGTAATATAGTAATAAATATGTAAAAATATGTAACAAAAAATTCGATATTGTGTTAGGAGGGCTATGATTCGCCAAGATTACGATTTTGAGAACGGTAAGTAGAAAGACAAAAAGTATGTAATTACATAAAAATCCGGTCTCTAATCATATTATTCAAAATGTTGGAAGGAACTAACAACAGTGCTGTGGGATGCACAGTTTCCGAAGCGTTACGAATGTGGGGTAAACCAAGATAACAATTGTTGCTTTTACTTACGAAATGAGGGATATTTCATTAAAATTACCTACACGTAACTTTTGAAATATTAATTAAGCCGCCTGGTGCTCAAAAGAGTTCGACGTAGGAAAAAAGTCTGGAATTTAGTTTCTCAACGATTCCGTGTTCTTTGGGGTGCTGAATTCGAATTTTCTTTGCTCTTTCGAAAAAGGACGGCTTGTCAGAGAAAATTGCAAAAATACCTATAAAGTTTGCTCTATCTTCAGTTTTTCCCTTACATCACTAAAACTATATTCAAAAACGTTTTATCGAAACAATCACTATTTACATAGTTAAAGTTGACAAAATTTCCTACAAAATTCGTCTTTAATTTTCTAAAACACTGCTTAAGCGCTTGCGAGCGCTGTAAAAAGCGATTTTGTGCCCCCCCCCCCGTGGCCAAAATAGGAGAAAGTTCTCCCGCCCTCCTATCTCGCAGGGGCGATAGTTTCGCATCATCATGAAAAAAAAATTGTAAACAAAATATTGGCATTGTCTAATGTTGAGCTTCCAATTTTTCAATACCAAGATTCAATTTTTCAATACAATCAAAGATTTTTAAAGAAATAAAGTGCATTTGTTAGTTCTAAGTTAAATCTATTTTCTTTATTATCTACAACATACGATCGTAGCGACTGCAACACTGAGAATTATTCTAAGGATTTCAAACCACGTATCGCCGCGTTGCCATTTTGCGAACAGACAGCTTTTCAACACTTTTGGAAGTATTTTCCATTAATATATGGTGGATATCCACGAAGAGATCTTGATACATTTATTAATTAAAAATTGATATCATCACAAGAGTTACTAGAGGTATGAAATAATTCATATAAATATAAATTGGAAGAGGTGTATTTGTTTGAGTAATAATTACCGTTTTCCTAGAAATGATGTAAACTTTTAATAAGATCTCTTGAGAGAAAATTTATATTATGCATTGTTTGAAAGACAGCGTCTTCTGATTTGGAACTAAAAACTTCTGTTTAGAAACAGTTCTTCCATGGACAAGGCCATTTAGATCTTTCTCACAAATTTACAAAATGCAGTGGAAAAAATACAAAGTACAGATGCAATTTTTTAGACGCATCCTTTAACTTTTGCCAAATACTATCGGTGGAAAATACCGTTACACTTTGAACTCGCGAATCCATCGATCCATGAGCGTGCGCTGTAGAGCATTGTTGATGAAGCTGAATAAGTCGAAAGCGAGCATTCCAACATGTTCATAGCATGATGAAAGCGTTGGCGCAGGGTTTGTGTGTGCGTGTGTGTCTCTTACCACCTCGAGGGGCTAATGAATGGAGGGGCGCGCGGACGCCGAGGGCGGGCGCGGAGCGGGGCGGGGCGGGGCGGGGCGGGGAGGGCGGTCCAGCGCGAGGGAGGGGAGGGGAGGGGGATGTGCGGATGCTGCGCGCGCGCGCCAGGGACCCGCCCCTGCCGCCGCCGCCCCGCCGCCGCCGCGTGCCGCAGTCGCTCGCCACTCTAGCGTTCTGCAGCCTTCGCGCCGCACGCGCCGCGCCGTTCGCTGCTGCTGCCGCCGCCGCCGCCGCCGCGTCGCCTCCGCTCCGTTCTGCTCTGCTCCGCGCTCCGCCCCGCCACTTCGCTCCGCTCGCTCTCTGTCTCTCCGCCGCCCCGTGCTGCCCTCTCGCGGCTCCGCCCCGCGCCGCGCCGCCGCCGCCGCCGCCGCCGCCACGGACGCGCTCGCCGCCTCGCGCCTCGCCCCTCGGTGAGTACTCCAGCTCGCTCTTCGCCTCGCCTCCCCGCTCATTGGCTGCCACCTATTGTTGCTTGGAGGCTGTCGCAAGTACCTCCCTTTTCAGAACCCGTGTTCTTCACCCCACTCCCCGACCCCTGCCAGCTCACACAGAAATAAGTGATACATGAGCTATTCAGACGTAATTAATTATTTTCAACAATATCCACTTTACCCACTCTAATGAATAAGTAGGAGTACCTCTATTTCATGTGATTTCGTAAAGAGGCAACAAATACCACAATTAGTTCGCTCGTACTTGATCTCTTCTATATTTTTTACGCGTGAAACGCGGTCGCAGATTGTATACCCTCCCAAAATGTAAAATTCGACGTTTTCTTTACAAGCCAGCTCCTGTTATTGTCTGAAGTTTACCCGTTTTGCAATTTTAGAGGGCCTTTATAACCTAAGGAAGCTGTACAATTCAACACCAGCCACTTCCCGCCTAACATGTGGCGAGGACGTTTCACGTTCATGTCGAACTGGGTGTGAACCCAATAAAATTACTTGCCACGTTTCATTTTCGTAAATGAAGCAAATTGCTATTGACAGAAAACGCCTGAAATGTGTTTCCATTATTTCTACACGAACGCCCCAGATATTAAGTTGATATTAGTAGAGATTGTCTCTTTGTCATTGACACCAAGTGAAGTGTGTCCTATTTACAAAATAATGAAATGCTACAACTTGATCTTTTAATTCTTTAACTTAAAATAACCCTGAAAAGATTGCAACAGAGGCACCAACGTTTCTGAGAATCCCAGGAATAAGATGAAGGAACCATCCAAAAATGTTAATAGAACGTCCGAAAAGGCCGCATATTGTAAATGCGTAAGTCGCATCACAAACCTAACTGTATTCACGAAACTACTTCTTACACGCAACACTCACAGTGCTGGATACTCGGATTGACATGAAATTTCACCAGCTGATAGAACACCATGCAAAACCTACATACGCAAATTTTCAAGTGCTAGGGAATATTGTAAGTAGTGTTTTATAGGCATTTTGTATCAGGACCTTTCGTGACCTTCGCGCTTCCCGCAGCGGGCGAGCCGTTGCTTCGGCAGCGCTAGGAAGGTTACGCGGCGTCTATCAGCCGGTGTCAGATTTCCAAGCGCGTTCGTTCCATCTGAACCTGCAAAGTAAACACCCGTTTCTGTCACCACGCCTGCCCTCCAAGTAACTGAGACCTTGTCGACAGGCCGATAGTGCAGGCGCGGTGTGTGAGAACGGCCGCAGAACCAGCGGCGAGCAGCGATTTCCGCCCTTCCACGGTCGGTAAGGTCAAGAAAGGTCCCAATACTAATTATCGCAAAAGCACTACTTGCAATGCTTCATAGCACGTAAAAATTTTGGGGGTTTTGAAAGGTGCTGAACAAGCTGGTAAAATTTCAAGTCAATCCGAGTATCCAGCACGGTGAGTGTTGCGTGTTATGCCACAGCGCGTCGCGTCCGTGATACGCTGCACGGGGCTGGAAAGCTATTCTCCATCCAGTCGTAGCACACAACGCACTTCTGTGTCAATGCGGATCTTCTTAATGTTGCCTTAGCGCATTACATGTAGAAGGAGAAGAGTAATGTGAATAGTACATTAAAAAAAGTAATGAATCGAGTAGCGGAATTTTGCTGTCGTGAGTCTTGCCGCAAGTGTTTGCATTCCCAGATGCTAATGTAAAATAGCTCCTCCGAAAACTGGGATGTTTAAAACTTTAGAAATAAAGAATGAAAGAAATAGAAATTTTCTATTTATCCACTTTGGGCAGTGCGAAATGACGTATTAATAGGGACACTTAACCAGACGTTTCCCAACGAGTAGGACAAACTCGTTAGGTTCTGCTCAGCCACGCGGCTAGATGAATTTTAACTGTTGAATTCGGGACCAACAAATCAGAACTCGATATGGAAATGGAAGTTGATGAAAATTTAATCTCCAATGTGTGTTGAGGCATTTTAATTACTGAATTTTATAAACATGAGCTTACATGAATATGAGCGTGTAAGGTAGGAGCATATGAATAAACATGAACATATGAAATGTATATGAAATGTAAGCGTACAATCATACTTATCAATGACACTCAAACATTCAGTAACACTAGAGACTGCATAGAAAACGATCCTTCTCCTAAAGCGAAATAATTTGCGTTTCTGATGCATTTCATTAAAACAATGGTTTTATTTTGTATACCTGGCATTCATATAAAGAGACAAAAGAATACGCCATATCAAAACAAGGAGACATTCATTCAACCTTGAAAAGAATTGTCCGCTTCTACTGATTCCACATCAGGTGACAAAACTAACTGCATTAAACACAGAAGCTTCAGCGAGTCTCGCTGCTCTGATCGCGTCAACTAAGTAGCTCAATAGGATCATAAACTGGTGCATGTTTTTACTGCGGAGGTCTCTGTGTTCTTCCCCTGCTGGATGGCGAGACACGGCGCCGACCTACCGTCGACTAGCGGGGTTTTCCTCAACCACCAACGGGGCACCGCCCCAGCCGGGACAAGCCTCAAGCTCCCGACATGTGCCGTAAAGCGTATGGGGAAGTAAGAGAATGAGGATAGGACAAGGAAGAAGAAGGAACGATCGCGCGCGGTCCATGGCCCGTTTGTTAGGATCTGCTCCGGCATTCGCCTGGTGTTGATCGGAGAAACTACAGAAAACTACCTCTCACACCAGTCGGCCGCTAGAATTCTCCTGCAGACAGTGGATGCATACGACTTCGCTTGGAAAATTGCGCTGCCAGCGAGGACGAACCTTAGGCCCTGTCGGCTTGCGACAGAGCTATTGCAGCGTCTCAGTAAATTAAGATGTATCGAAAAAATCGAAATTTTACAGTAACCAATTGACAGTAACTACGCGAACCAGTGTTTGGCAATATAACAATCAAGAACATTTTTGTTGTTTGTGAGTGGCAGCGCATCGCGTACTCGAAGGACCTCGCTCCACTCAACTCTCCACCCATGCGCTCTCTTTTCATATATGCCACTCATCTTTGAACACTCATCAGCATCCCGCATAGTAGTGTGCGACTGGTGGGGGGGGGGCGGGTATGTAAAAAATAATCAAAAATGATCAATACAATACTATTTAAAATGTTTTGTAAATGAACCAAAAGCAAAGAAAAATTACGTAAAAAAATTTATCAAAACTAGTTCAGATGAGTAACTCGAGCTGTTGGATGTTACAGACGCAATGCAGGCTTCTTCCTTTCCTTCAAGTGCAACCTTTGGGTTTGAATTGGTCCAGGAAGTCTCCGTCTTTAGTTACCGTGAAACGCGTCGAAGCCGTAATGGAGCTGTTAGGGTTGCCACAGGAAGCTCAGATTACATGCAATGGTTGACCTTTCAATTTCTGAGTGAAGAAATCGAATAGGCTACTTAGAAATTCTGTGAAGAACATTTGTTGCATCTCGTAAATATAATTTGATGAAAGTATCATTAAAATTATATTGAAATCGATGAAATCCGCGAAAAAAAAAGCTTTAAAATGACAAACAAGGTAAAAAATAACTTGTCAGTGGAAATCGAAGAATAATACAAAACTATGTCTTATAAATGGGTCACTTCCTTTTCCCATAAGTTAAAATGAATATCCGCCCCCAAAATGCATTGTTCTAAACTGAAAAAAATTACATTTCATCAAAGTTCGCCTCCTTGTAATAAAATTCCTGAGAAGCGAGCTCAAAAGCGCGAAATATTATTGAATGGAAAAATGTTTGGATATTGTTTTCGTTATTATAAAAGCTTTGTGAAAAAAAATATTTTTAAAGAATCATTCACGTTTGTTTCTTTGGACATAAATTCATAACACTAACAAACCGGCGACGTTAGCAAATAATTCACTCTTGTGTTATAATTTTTAAAAATTATTTTTGGCCTGTCACAATGGTCCATAAATTATTCCTTTCATACTGAAGAATCGTGGACACCGTTTGTTGCTTTCTACCTAAAGAAAGTGATAACACTAGCAAAACGACGTTAGATAATAATTCACTTCTATTTTTATGTGTAAATATTATTTTCAGCTTGCCACTTAGGTCCAAAAATTATTCCTGTGACATTGTTATTCCTTTTTACTTCGGATTGCGACGTGTGTGCGCTCCTTGTTTCCCGAACTGGCCGCCGTTATCAACCGTTAACGTCGAGTGTTAATCGAGGGAATGTGCGGCATTGAAGCGTTCCGCGAGGTCATCTTTAATCAAATCAGCCTGCTTGCTGTGCGCTCGCGCTCGCCCTGCCCGACGCCCTCGCCGCCGCCGCCGCCTCGGCTCCACGCGCCCACCGCGGCGGCGGCCGGCGGTGGCAACTGCCTGCGGCCGCGACTGAGGAGCTGTGTTGAGAGCGATGCGGTGTTGACGGAATCGATTCGATTACGCTCGTCCCCATCGGAAGCGGACTTTTTTTTTTTTTATCGACACTTTCAATCACAGGCGTCCACCAGATGATAATTCGCTGAGCGGCGCGGCGCGGCGCGGGGCGGCCAAAGCGCCACTGGACGACAGTTGACACTCGCCTCGCCGCACGCTTTATTGTGACGAAAGCGGCGCTGTGTGGCTCGTTCCCTGCAGCAACACACAACACAACAAGTGATGCTACAAGAGTCAGAGGCGTATCTACGGTATGGCAGACATGGCACGTGCCGTGGGCGCCACTCACAAGGGGCGCTAATTAGAGAATACCCGCCATAACAAATAACAACACCCCTCATTTGAAGAATCCTGACAGGGGCGCAAATTTGATGCTTGCCATGGGCGCCTGAATACCTAGATACACCTCTGACAAGAGCACATACTTTCTCGCAATATTGGTAACCGTTTTGTAATATTATCGTAAGTCACAATTTCTTTCATTCTTTCACTTCAGTTCTCACTTGAACGAAACATGATATTCTAATGAAATAGTTTAAATGAAAATGATTTTCTGGCATTGAATATTGTCAGAGCCACAATATGATTCGTTTCGCTTGCACATTTCGCAATTTACGCATTCGCTTACACGTTGCGCACTCGGCAATCCCGGTAACTCTGGCAATAAAATTCCAGTGGTTTGAATAACATGTAATAGTAATATAATGCAATAATTTTTAAAGTATAATATTGTAATATCCTTCCAAATTGCTCGTTTAAACATGAATTATACGTTATTCTCCTTCTCTCAACCTGCAATGCAACTGCTCCAGTGGCTGTCACTCTTTGGAAAATTACCACAAAAGTCATGATAACAACTCCTATTTCAAAAAGATTGGCATGAAATTGTATAAAGTTTATTAATTTAGTTAATGATCAATCATTAATTCGATTAATCATTAATCAATAAACATAATACAGTGCATTGAGAAAATAACCTCGAAGTTGAATATTCACACTGTAGTACACATTCGAACAAAATGAACTTTGCCACAATATAATATAAAATACTCCAAACCGACTAATATTAAAAAAAAAGAGTTGTAAAATAATTTTAAAATCTAATATTTTAAAATTGGCTGTAATTACTAATGAAATCTCTAGCTTTCATATTGAAGGTTTAGTTCAGGTTCGAACTAGAGGCGCTATAACATCAAGCACACTTTCTCACCTCAGTAACAGTTGAGTAAAATTATTATACAGCAATTTCCATCCATATTAACACGTCGCAGCCATCACTTGTAAAATTCTTTATTACTAATCATAGCGAAACCGTTATCCGAAAATTGTTACTATTAGGCGCGAAAACTTAAGCTAATACATCAACACATTCGACTACCAAAAACACCGTTCCATTCACCGAGCATTACCACACCACAATGAGAAGTTACTCTGAGATTTTCAAAGCCGTGTGACTCGGCGTGTCAAGGGATGTCACAGAGTGCGTCTTAGGGTGCGAGCGACGATTGTGGCAGGATTTTTGACACTAGCTGGGTAGCTAGATCGAAATCAGCCGCTGTCTGGATGAGAATTCTAGCGACCGGCTGCTCTGATCGGTAGTTTTCCGTGGTTTCTCCGATCAGTTTCAGGCGAACACCGAAGCGTTACCCTCACAAACGGGCACAGACCGCACAATATCTTTCCTTCCGCTCCTTGTCCTATCCTCACCCCCTTACACACACACTTACACTAACATGCACAACACAACCACACATGCCGGGAGACCGGTCGGGAGCTTAGAGGTTGTCTCGGTTGGGGCGGTGGCCTCGCTGGTGGAAGATACCTGGTTGGGGAAACCTCCAAAAGACGGTGTGTAGGTAGACACCGGATTGCACCATCCAGCGGGGAAAGATCACCGACACATCCTGTGACTAAAACATGCAATACACTTACGGGAATTATGACCTTAGCAGTTGACGCGTCCTGAAACACGCAAACTGCCGTGACGCGGGTGTGCCACCTGATAACTTCTGAAGGTCTTCTAATAAAGTGCGAGAGAAGCGAAAATATTAAAAATTCGGTATTGTTGTTACGAAAACACATCTAGATACTTTTGAATGTAAAATCTATGCCATGATTACAATATGTAGACTTTGTGAAAATTGTATAACTTGCACTTGACCTGCGAAGTGAAATAATACGGTCATCCATGTTGACTACGTTTTTATACCGCGATTGATGTTAACATCTCTTCAAAGTAGTTCCTACCATAGCGTTTATCCTTCAATGAATATAAGTACTAAATGTTGAAAAGCATAATAAATAAAAAACAAGTGCCGTCTGATTGAGCGGACGCCACGCAATATGGGAATAATAATACTTAGTCAAAAGGTTTAGTTTTCTACAACTTAGAAGATCCATCCGGTGCGAACTAATTAATTTTAATAGTGTTGCAACGTGCCTCATGATTTTGGACAAAGTAACGCAAGACCAGCAACGCATTTGAAATTTGCCATGTTTTCCCATTCCAAAGGCCATCTGGGACCAACGCTGCTCGGCCTCAAGCCTAGGCCAGGACACCCCGCTTCGCTCAAGCCTCATCTCCGGCCCTTGGGCCACCTCGGCTGGAACCTAGGAATAGAACGATTGCTTTAAGAAGGCACCGCTGTGACGATACCTACTCCGTGTCTGCTGTTGGCAGCATAACTGCAGGTTATGCGCACGTGCTCAATTAGTTATTGCGTTCGATCGCAGTTGGCTCGCTTGTACGCGGATACCTTCCGACACAACCTCTTGAAATGCCGTCGTCCAGCATGCATTTTGCATGACAGCATGTTTTTTTGTTTTTTGTTTTTTGTGATTTTTTTTCCGACCTGTCAAACTTGTCCCTTCTTATACTTGGGATTTTATTTCTTGGCGCGTGGGGGCATGTCTTCAGGATGCAATATCTCACGGTATTTCGCGACGTTCTTCGTCGTGCCGCTAGGAGTTGCATGATCGCCAGCACTGCTCCGTAGCAGTCGCAATCATGCGACTCCTATTTCGAGAACGACGCGAAATACCTTGAGATATTCCATGGGTGAAGACACGTCCCCACGCGCCAAGAAATAAAAACCCAAGTAATAAGAAGGGACAAGTTTGACAGGTCGGAAAACAAAAAAAAAATGTCATGCTGCACGACGGCATTTCAAGATGGCACCCAAGTATACGCTAATTTATCTGCAGCCAGTGGCAGTTTAGGTGCTTACTCTTTGACACGAGATTAGGGAGACACCATCCCAAAGTGCCTTTTCGGTCCTCTGACGCCGTATGTAGTACGCGCTTCCTTGTTATGGGGTGTGGCCATAGGAAAGTACACGAAATGTTTAAGGGTGACAAGAGGGACCTGTAAAGCTACATACATCGAAGTCTTCCTCGAGGTTTTGACCCAGTGCCTCGGAGTTACACGCGTGACCACGCCCTTGAGCTAACATTCGCCACTAATGCAAAGCCAATGTTTACTCTTGGCCAAACACGTCAGGAAGCACGTTGTAGTATAGAGGATTACAGAAAGAACAACAACCATTGCGATCACATAGAACTAAAGGGGCTGCAGAGAAGTTAAAAAAGTTCTAGCGTAGTATTCACTACAAGGATAGTCGAAAACACCAAAACCATTGTCGCATGTCGTTCACTCTTTGTCGAAGACTAATGAAATGAGGGAGATTTACAAATTCTCGGACAATACAATCACTATTCACTGTCAATATGAAGTTGAACATGTTTCTGGAAATGTATTTGAATTGTTTTAATGTTTTATATTTAATTAAGTATCTAAACAAACACACTCATACACACACAAGAATATATGTATATAATTTTATTTCCTTCCAAGTGGACTGTTGTCCGGTGGCAAGTTACAAATGCAATAATCAATAAACAATATTCTAAAAGTAATACAATAGTAAAACAAGCTGATAATAATATAATAATAACAATAATATTAATAATACAATAATTAATAATGCGAGAGTACTCCCAGCTTTGATACAATTAATAATGTTGAAAGTAAAAGTACATTACAAACAATAAATAGTTATTTGTGTATCTAGGGCGCTAAGTAGAAGCTTCAGCCCCGAGGGACTCTGGCCCGAGGGTTTGAAAGTCGCCTGAGGGGCACGGGCAGTGAGCTCTAGAGTAGACTGGAGACAACACTCTGTGCTCAGAAATCGTGACGGACCACCATGATGGTGAACGTCTGTTCTGTCCTAGTTACCTCAGAACCAAACAGCAGGAAATAGGACCTCGTTCCAATTTTAGACATTTATTCTCTTTCGTATTCACTAGAACTTAAATAAAGTTGAAAGTAATCAATAATTAATACTTTGAAATTTCAATTTACCTACAATACTTACACAAATGCCATTCTTTCATTTCTTGGAAACTTTTTTAACATTAACGGTGGGGAGTGTTCTTGGTTTTCGTATCTTTAATAATTTTGTTAGATTGACTTATAGCAAATAATAGTCATCGAAAACATTAAAAAATGTTATAAAAGTAATGGCTAAATATCTCATCTAATAACATTCACATCTAGTTTGCAGTTTGTTAGCGTTCTTTACAACGTATTGCTTTTGACATTTTCTTTGACAGAGGCGATTGTAAGCATCGCTAACGACACAGAAGACACATTTCACTCGTAAGAAAGTCTGTAGGAAGACGTTCACCGCAGCCAACCTAACGAAAAACGACCGTCACAATTTTCAGCACTTCAAAGCAATGTAGTTGTGCATCCAGTTATTATGTTGAGATCACTGGGCACGGGCGAGTAGCTAACGCCCGTGGTACATACAAAACTTTATGGACTTACTCGCTCGTTGCTGAATCAAATGAGAATATTGAAACTATTTGATAATTTTTCTTGCTTCTAAAGTGAAAAGAATTGTAATCGTCATTTGTCAATTTCAAAACAGCATGTGTATCAAGGACATTAGTTCGTACAAAATGAAAGAATATTGTGAAGTTCCAACGGAAATTCTCACAAAAACTAACAAAGCTACGGAAGTTGGTTTCCAGTAAAATCTCGAGGAATAAATGAAAACTAGCGTACCCGTGCGAGAACTCTCGCATGGTAAACCCCACCCTTTCCCTATTCATTTGTCTATCCTTTTCATTAAGATGAAAGTTGTTAATGAAACGTGTTTAGTTTAAAAAATGTATAAATGTAACTTCGAATGTACTTTGTACTTAATTCTAATGTATTTACAGAATATCAAACAAAAATAACATTGCAATTGATGTTGGAAACAATTTTCATTAAAGGTTTATTCAGCAGTACAGAGAGATGTTCTTAGAACAATTCGTACTTCTTTAAAAAAACATTTGAAGATATTATTGAGTTGTAAATTTGTTTTCATTGTGAATTGAATATTATTTAAATATTAAATTATTAAATATTAAATTAATTATTTAAATTGTAAATTTCGTTTTAGTGAAAGCCTGGAGATCTTCCAATTTTGTTATGTGGATCCTGAAAAAGATTACCTGTGCGAGGTAAAGAATTAGCTTGTTTATGTCACTAGCGCGACCCATGTTAGAAAATGGCAGTGGTTGTGGAACCCAAACAGAATTTCACCGCAAGATAATCTAGAAAACGTCAGCGCAGAGCATCAAAATTTACTTTCAGAGCTACTAAAAATTTATAAGTATGGGAGTCTCTCGGAAAAGAAGCGGACTAAGTAGCGAATATGTAATCGTATGTTTTGTACATACGTATGCTTTGTACCGAGCATACAAAGTTATGCACAAAGCGAGCATAGGCAATTCAGCTTGGAATGAAATTCATCGTCGTTTAGAAAAACGTTCTCATTTCGGAAGAGCGGATCACATGCACAAAATTGAGATAAAAATGCAGAAAACGGACCTTGGGAAAATTTCATTCATAAACGGAACTATTAGAAACTGGAACAGTTTGCGCAATCTTCAACCTTACCCTCAAGGCTTTTGTAAATATAAAAGTAAATTAGTTTTCAAGTTGTTTATGTATATATTACATCAATGCGTATATTGTGGTAATTTCCTACAATTAAAAAACTAGTCTTTTATATAATAATTTGTATAATTGTTATTATTACTATTTTATTACTGTTTATGTGCAGTGTTGTGTTATGAATTGGAGTGAAAGGAATGTGGAAGAAAGACATCGCACTTCATTGAAGTGAAGTGAAGTGAAGTGAAGTGACGGGAAGACTTGCGCGGTACAATTATTACGTCGCTTCGCACGCTCCGCAGGTCTCCCCGGCCCAAACCGGCTAGCCATGACCGTTCTGATAACAATTCCCGCCTCGCCTATCTAGCCCTTTCCGCTCTACCTGTTCCTGACACTCTTCATGTTTCGTCCATCTCCGGTCCTGCTCGGCCACGCCCCGCTTCACACGGCAGCACCCAGCAACGATGAAGTCCAGACGGTTTGGGGATTGCATTTACCTGAATATTTAAAAAAAAAATTAGGGTGACAGATTTAAACCGCAAACGCGCTATCTTTCATTCTTGGTCCCTCTAACGTATTCGTCCCAAATTTGGAAGCAATAATTCCAGAGGTTCTCAAGTTTTTGTGGCACTTACAAACATATGCACTTGCTTTTATGTATCGGAAGCACGAAACTGAGCAATGCGGGGCCAGGGGGTCAACAAAAATTATATGTTGGGAACCGTTGGGCATATCACGGTGAAACAAAAACTAGTTGGTCTCATGATGAGTGTCTACGTTGTATTTAAATTTCATGTTGATAGATTAAGTAGTTTTTGAGTTAAATGGGTTCGTACAGACGGACAGACAACAATTTGATTAGACATGAGATTACTTTTAGTAATCAAATACGCAAGTTGAAAATCTAACTTTGAAAATTGGAAAATCACAGGCAACACTTCAGATTGATTTATATGCATTGATGTATTGATATATAGACGTAGAAGGATGTGTAAAATAAGATGTGGTTCCTAAGATGAATATTTCTTAATGACATATATAGTTTTACGTAGAAACTATTAGTACTTTAATGACATAGATGACGTACATAGTTTGAATATATTTTATATTCAACACACGGTAAGACTATACTCAAATGTTAAACTTTGCGATTAAGTATTTCCTTTCAAATAATTAATTACAAAGCTATTCTAGTCTGTTCCAGATACAATATTTAGACGATCACAAAGACGATATTTCTATAACCTTACCTTTATGCATTAATAAGGTGATAAATGTGATGGCCTTCAGCTCCGGATTTTTAGTTTATACACTTCTTTTATTTTGAAAAGATTTTTTCGCTGATTATGGTGAAATTATTGAAATTTGAAGCTTTCTTCGATATAATAAAGACAATGTCTTAAATCATCCTTGCTTATCTGTGTAATGTGCTGTAAAATTCTGGAATATTTGTGATTCATTCACGCTGTAAGTAGAAAATGATTATTTCTTTTTTTCCTGCTTATTGATATAATTGCAGGTATGTAGTGCAGGCGCTTCGTTTGAAGGTTTTCAAGGGATTGACGAAGTGTTCATAGGGCGGGAATTGCAATATTACAATATTGCCGTTTTCAGTAATTCGAGAAACGACGTGCCCTTTCGGCATCGCGAGTTATTTATTAAAATATGCCGTACATTAATTTCAAATTTTCAACCAGTGGTATCAGGTGAAAAGCCATCCAGTGCCATTTGAACTGCCCGGAGTATTGAGCATGGAATAGTTCTAGGCCCCTTGACATTTTCTTAATTACGTTAATATCGTTGGTAAATGTCCTAAATACGGTTTCCATAAAATTTTCGCAGCCAAACCGAAAGCTTGCTGATAGGCTCTGGCAATGCCATCATATATTATATGAATAATTCTTTCTAAAAATAAGCGTCAATGGTTGCCCCCCCTTTCCTGGTGTTACAGCGAACAGAACCTAATAATCCACAATGCAAGTACCTTATGCAGGTAGGTATTATAAGTCAAAAACGTCACATACTATTTCTCACAATTCTCTGATACGCATTTGAGTACTATTACCTCTAAAGAAGCGAATGAACCTCAAAAATTCGTTTGTAAAGCTTCATTTCGATTAATGCGTTTTTTTTTAAATCGTCGACCTAAAAGCAAAGGATTGATTGATTGATTGATTGAGTGGTTAGTGATTCCGGGCGCAACTAATACAGAGGTCATTAGTTCCGTAACTGTAGTGCACGTGTTTTCCTCGAGAGGTGGCGATGATCTTTTCCCCGCTGGATGGCGAGATCTGGCGCCGACCTACCGTCGACTAGCGGGGTCTTCCCCTCAGCGGGGAAGATCCCGATCAGGTTTCTCCCACCAGCGGGACACTGCCCCAGCCAAGACAAACTCTAAGTCCCTGACCGGTCTCCCGGCACGTGTAATAGTGTAGAGCATGTAAAGTAATAGTGTAGTGCACTTAAGTGTGTGTGTAACTAAGGGGTAAAGGACGAGGTCCGTGGCCATTTGTTAGGGTTCTGCTCCGGCATTCGCCTGGTACTGATCGGAAAAAACACGGAAATCTGCGAATCGTAGCAGCCTGCCTCTAGAATTCTTTTCCAGACAGCCACTGAATTTGACCTAGCTATCTAGCTAGTGTCGAAAAAATCCTGGCGCCGTCGGGACTCGAACCTAGGACCTCGCGGTCAGAGGGACTGCAGTGACATCAGTTGATGCCCTGAACCACCTTTTCCGGTTAAAGCGAGGAAACAACGCAAGTTGCAAAGAGCAGAAAAGAAAAGAACCCTACGTGTCGTGATTGATGTCCGTACGTACGATCATCACAGTGTAATGCTGGCCTTACATTAGCAATACCGTTTCCGCAATATCTTTCAGCAATTTGTTTCTGCTTCTTGCGGTCACCTTTACATTAGCAAGAGCAAGGAGGAGCAATATTATTGCCAGAAAGATCTGAGCAAGATCTTTCCGGCAAGAAATTGCCGATCGTTTTACATTAGAACCTTCTGTTGCCGTGTTTGGTGACGTCTCGAGGAAAATGGGCGCGAGAACTTTGAGGTTACACCTCACTTTCGACATGGCTAGTAGAAGGCAGAAGATGCGAGTTGCGGTCGCACTTATTGTGTTAAAATGAAGAGACAGAGAAACGCCTGCGATTAGTGACGGACGTGTGACTGGATTTTAAGAAAAAAAGGAGAAGGGAGTTTGTGGAATTTCGGTACAGAAGTCTCAATAGATTTCATAAAACAAATGTTTTCGTGGACTTCGATTAGCATGAGAGCAAAGTAATTTTCTTTTTATAAAAGTTCAATTATTAATTCGATAAAAAGTTTTAAAATAGTATTGCCCACAATTGATATATTATAGATTAATTTTCAAATTTATTTAAATTAGATTAATACCTTATTATTTTTTACGTAAAAAAATAATAATCAGGGGGCATCTTTATCTGAACCAAATTTGAACCATTCGAAAATCAATAAAGGGTTTAGATATCTATTACTACTTCTTTTAATGTATTAAACCTTTTCCACATATCCCTTTTTGGAAAAAAAGAATATTACAATGCGAAATAATACGTCTATGTACTACTTAACCGTACTTCCTGCGAAAGTGACCGTGGTCATCACTGGCTTTTTCCAGCAATATCTTGCTCAAAACTTCAATCAAATTCTAGTCCCAAGCAACAGCCGGCAATATCCTTTCCAAGGACTGAAACACAGGAGTTTACATTCGGCCGAATTATCTGGCAACAAATATTGCCAACATCAAAAATATTTATTGCCCCAATATTTACATTGGCAACTTTTCTTGCGAAATAACATTGCTCGCCATTTTCTTGCTAGTGTAAAGCCAGCTTAAGATAATACGCGAGTTTAATCTTGTGTTTTTTATGCTTTATTGAATAGGTCGCAATGAACTGCAAGGTCATTAGCGACCACAAAAAACAATACATAGAAAGAACAGTCTACAGAATATAAAAATACATAAATTTGTCAATACAAGAGTTACATTACATGATTTCCTTAAAATTCATTCATTTAATTTCCTTTAAAAATTTGAAGATGCTGATTTAAAGATGTGATGTTAGTTGTTACTTGTTTCGGGAGAGTGAGAGATAATGCGTACTTTTTACGAATATCTCTGAAAATGGGATTGAACAATAAAACGACGTAGAGAGAGAGAGCGGACTTACAGTGGTGACAATATTTTTGCATTAGTTTTGCTAGCAAATGTTGATGTGAAAATTTGGCGTGGCAAATTCTCAAGCGGATGAGTATACTTTCATCTTTCTTTGCAAAGTAAAAAAATCATCCGGTCATCAAAGATACTTTCTGTTCTTATGTAATTGGTTAGGTGATTTGGTGCATTCAGTATTCGAAGAGCCTTTTTTTTGGTGAAGTTCTTCTTTTGTGTCATCGTGAGAAAGTGGATGTTCTAAAATATGAAAAATTAACAGAGCCTTTGGGTACTTTTCAAGTAACATATTACCTGCAATAACTCGATGCGATGAAATCCAAATTAGAATTATTTCCTTATTGACATATAATAAGTAATACTTTAGATTAGCTACATCATTGACTATAGGCTCCTGATTTTCAGTATAGTGTAAGCTTATTAGCACACTTTTTGAGTCTGCATCTTCGGTTTGTTCTTGAATGTATTTAAAGACGAGAAGAATGACATAAGTTTCACAATAAGTTTAGAGTAATTACCAATGAGCACTCACTGTAGTATTGACTCTTATTATTTACTGCACAACCAGCTCCAATTTCGGTAAGGGAGCCATTGCTGAAAATGCACGTATAACCAGTGTACTTGTTCCGAATTTCATAGCAGTAAGCTTGGTAAATATGAGTTAGTTTCTTTTCGAGGAAGATTATTGAGGCTGTTGTTGATATTTATTAGAGAAGGAATATATGGAGGCCTTTTGTTCAATAATTGTAGCTCGGACAGTGAAAAATGTAAAGTTAATTTCTTCAAGAAATTGGTTCAGGAGATAATACACTGATTTCGGTGCATAATTTTTCTGTGTGTATGCGTCGTACAATATTTTCTGGAGAAAACATTGAATATTAATACGGCAAGAAAAAACTGTGTACCTCTTTTTAAGTATATCGCGCACACGGAGGTATGTGAGAATTGGCATAATTTGGCAAGTTTGTATGTAGGTGTATAGAAAGCTAAAATGTATGTATACAATGTGTTACAAATCTATTAATTGAAGATAAAACGTGCAGGTGCAACCCACAACAAGCTGCAGCACACAACTGTCGTGCATAACTCGTGTGCGATGCGTTTTAGTGCGTTAAAACACGAGTTTTCGCGTCCGGTGGGGACACAGGTTTTGTTTTTCTATCCTCTAAGCTACAAAATGAGATTTCTTTATTCCGAGAGAATGTTTATTAAGAGCTGTAAAATATGAATTTTTGAATAGATTTAAAATTTCTAGATTTTTCAATTTTTTTTGCCTTTATTTGCTAAGTGAAAAATTTTGAAATTTTCTTTGAGGTCAAAAGTGAGATTGAATTGAATCAAACGGTTAGGAAAAGTGGAAGAAACTACTTTTGTTTTCAACATCTAATATGTTATTTTATTCTGCATCTATGTTATGTCTGTTTGACCTACAGAGGCAGACTTGCAGCTATTTACAAGTGGGACAATAAATGTCACTTCTTTCAATGAAGGGTGCACGGGATTGGTGATAAATAGGGCTAGGATTTTGATGATTTTGCATATTGTTACTCGTTCTTCTTTAGCACTAACATATTTCACAGTGTTTTGAGAGGTTTGACATGTATTTGATAGGGTAGTGTTTGTCATTTTTTGGTTGAAAAACTTTTTTTGCATTTTGAGGACATTGTTAGGATTTTTTTCTCCTTCAATATTTTTATTTCGTATTTTAGTACTTAGCTGAAAATCGTCAATCATTTGTATTTGAAAATCTAAAAATTGTGACACATTGCATCTCAAAATTCAAGTTTCGAATGTGAATGCAAATTGTAAGTAAACTACAATAATAATAAATTGTAATAAAAATTAATAAAATGTTTATTCACTATAATAAATAACATATTAACTTCGATTCTTAAATGAGTTTTGCAGTATTAAATTTATTCCAAATATTTCGTCATGGCAAATTATTGGCTTTAACCGAAGAAAGAAACATTTCACAGTGGTAAAAAGCATGAAGTGGATATGTTTTGGGGCATTTAAGTCATTTTTATGTATTTTTTAGGTCATCAAATTCCTAGCCCTAGTGATAAAGATTAGAGGGAGATGAAAGTTTTGTAAGCTACAGCAATTTGCGATTTTGAAACACTTATTCGTTTAGATATTGCACTGTTGTAGCGGATGTCTTATGTTCTCAGGGGCATCTTGAGGAAACACTTTATTCATAATAATTTTTACTGATTTTTGTCTAATAAATTAATTAATGGAAAAAGGATCATTATGATTATTTAACGCGATCGTTAGAATGGTATCATTATTAAAATCAATTTCTCGTTTATATTTATGATAAATATAATATCTGATACCTAGTATTATCTGTTGATCCAACAGTGAAAGAGAAAGAGCATATTTACTGGTATGATTGTAAATGTGATTGTAATGGGAAAACATCTGTATAAGTAGGTTTTCTGAAAATAGTAAAAAAGTATTTGGTTTTTAATAGAAATAGTTAAAAAAGGAAAGCACTTATGTTCAATTTCCATTGAAAATTTTAAGTTGGGTGAAAAGAAATTAGAAAATCAGTGAACTCATTCAATTGCTTAGATGTTCCAGACCAAAGACGTACTTTCTGTGCAGTGCATAAGTCCGCCAGAAAGTAACAATCAGATCTTTAAAAAAAGGTGATGTACAAAGTTTTGGAAGGTGTTAGTTTTTGTATAATTTTGCTTGAAACTAATGCAAATTATAAATAAAAAAATGTGCTCCAATTTTTTTCTTTAAGTTTTTTCCACGATTAGAACAAGAGACGCTTAAAAGAATGACGCATGTCTTATTTTCGTTTAACTCTTTGAATTTTTGAAAATTGCAAAAGTTAGAAATAATGCGAAAAAACATGTGCACTCGTAGCACTTCTAGTGCATGATATGGATTTATAAAACACTTTATTATTGATTCAGAATCTAAGAAAATGGATTTTCTGGACCCTACATTTTATAGTAATTAACGAAACAAGTGTATAAAGAGGGGCATAATTGCATGAGTGGTATGTTCAAGAAAACGGGAAAATAAGGAGCGAGTTTTCTTATTTACCACGAGTGCAATTATGTCCCTTTAGACACATGTTACGTTCAATATTTTTTCGTTTCCATTTAAGAATTATTTAAATTTTGAGAAATTCAAGCAAATCTTTACCATTCGAGACATACGTTTGATGACGTATTGCTTCTGAAAAAGATATTTTGGTAGGTCTTGCAATGTTTGTTTGCAAAAAATATTAGAAATGGAAGGTACTGAATATATTGCGGATAAAATATTAGAAGAAACTGACAGTCATGAAAACATTACTTCCCACGAAAATTAAAAACAGGTATGAGAAAAGTATTAGGAAGTAAAAACAACTAGTGATTTGTGACATATTTGCTGTAGTGCACGTTTTAGAACAGGTAAACACAACTGATGTGTACATTTTGTACATTAGTAATCCTAAGGCCAAATGTTTTACATGTACAACATTCAATTTATACACGTTAAATATTTCATATTGTTCCATTAGTTAGCTAGATTAGCGTTTACTTCGCCAATTTAGTTTTATTCATTCGTTGTTTATATACAGTTGTTGTAGGTATGCAAACTGTGATGTGAATTTTTGTTCATGTTTCATGGCCGACTGGAAATATCATGGCTATGTCTCTCTTATAGTTTCTTAATTAAACGATTTGGCTCCTTTTCTGAATTCTGATTGATGGTTGTGGAGTTTTAATTGCACGCATGCCATAAACATAGAGATAATAGACTACTTTTCATGGAATTAATGAGCATATTTAGTTTACTAAACGAAAAAATTAAATAATACAATTAATAGGAAAGTTGACCTTCAGTTTTTTTCAGCAATAAGTAAAACATAATTTGCAAATTGAAATAACTATCATTATTTATAAAAAGACGCCAATGTCATCATTCACTTTCCGTACTTCCCTCTTACTCTCATACTGTCTCCCCTCTATTCCATTTATTCTGCCAAAAATCTTCAGATGTACCACACATTTTGGGATTACCCGTAACACATGCATTTCTACTTTTCTCAGTTGCATTTCTCACCACTGAAATTTCCGCTCCTTAAGTCAAGGAAAACTACATTTCCCGTAGATAATTTTAAGAGTATCATTTTAATTTATTCATATTTATCTTCTACAAAGATATGTTGAAAAAAATCTCTTGTATTATAGAAGTTATTCAATCACCAACTTATTCAAATGTTTAAAATGAAAAACGTTAGGATAATGATGGATTAAAATTAAATGTACCAACGTGTTTGGGAAAGCATTAAGAAATTTTCAGGCTTTAGCGGAAATGCATCATGGAAAAGATATTAATATCGAATGTGATGGATTTACTATTTTATGCTTTCTACTTTTTCTCGGGTTTCTCAGAGAAGTTGTTAAGTGCCGGTGTAGAATAACATATTTGTAAGGTAAAGATTTGTTTGCAGGTTTGCTTTCACGTCACTTCGACGCGCACTTACTTCTTCGGAGGACATGCAACAGAAAAAAAATAGGAAAATAAATCGACGACGTTTATGAATCATGAGTAAACAATTTACCTCCAAAAAAAACTTTCTCATCGGCAGTGAGGCTCACAATCTTCACACAATTTTTGAAATTGCAAGAAAGTCAAACATTTGTGGAAGAGAAGATAACTTGTCGACAGAGGTCGTTGCTCTCTTGGAGACATCATCCAATCGTAGGCAACGCAAGAGTAAGTGAAGTCTGCGCTCTCTCGCAGAGAAGACCTCCCTTTGCGAATTATTCTATTTAAAAGGTTATCGTGACCTTTGCATGAATGTATATATTAAACTGTTTTAATAACAATTCAGCAAGTCAAAAACCAGCTACACACAAAAAAGTGGTTAAGGCTCCAAGCGTTATTTCTGCTGGTTAGCAGATCTCATGAATATTATAAGAAATCACTCATAATGTATTTCGTAAGTTCTTTTCAGATTCAGAGTGCTGCACTTCGCGTGGCAATCAAATTCAATATTCCAAAATGTAATGTTTAAAATAATGCACCAGAAATAAACAGTAAATTATGTTTATTGTGCACTTATACAATTCCATAAGTTAAACTCGTAGCCATAACAACGCCACAATATATCCAGGAGGTTTACAAAAGGTCGAAAGCACGGTCGCCGTCACCAGAAGAAACGCCATTTCGTAGCCGAGTTCACCAATGTCCAAAAAGAATACACCGTAACAAGCACAGTCGGCACAGTAAGGATTACCACAAACAGTCACTACACAGAGCTTTTTCTAACTTTGCCCCTCAAGGCCCGTCTTCACGATGGGATATGTCATGGTATTTCGCGACGTTCTCAGTCGTGCCGCAAGATATCGCGACCGTCTCAAGCAGAGCTTGCGATCGAGCGACTTCTAGCGGCACGAGGGGGAAAGACGCGAAATGTCGTGTGATGTTCCATCGTGGCCGTAGGGGTTTGAGAGGCAGAGGTAGAGAAATCGCGCTGTACTCTGAGGTGCGCACTCGAAAGCAAGCCGCCCACCCGGCTGCCCGTGGCTCCTCGCGCAAGCGACGTCTCGAGCAGCGCCTCGCCTCAGCTCGCGTCCCACAGGAAGAGTCCCTAGATATAGAGAGCAGCGCAACCGCCGCCATTTAATATCCTCTCACCCGATAGCCCCGCCAGGCAGCAATTCAGGAGCTGAAGGAAAAGTATAGCAAGTTGGTGACGTTATGGAGATTTTCAAGTATATTAATATTGGTTTGGGATAGATTCACGGTTCTCAATACACAGAATACCACACAGTTCCAATTCTCCTGACAACTGGACATAAGATGGCGAGATCGGTGGAACTATGGACTGCGCTACTCTCTGTATCTAGGGACTCTGTCCAGAGGCTGCTTCCACTGCCCTGGCGAGACCCAACACTTCGCTCTGCCCAGCTGTGAGCTCGCCAAGATCAAAAGCTTTGTGTATCCACAACTCAACGAGTGGGACTAAAGCAGCACGTACTTTCTCCCTCATATTTTCATGCAAAATTACGTGGAAAGTACTCAAAAGTTTTGATAAATTGTACATGACTTTATTTCAAAATCTGTCTTTAAGGAACGGATTTTGTTATGGAAAAAATATTTATCTTCAATATTTTAGTTGTAGGAAGACTCGGGGAAAAAAATTTGAACTTTTGCGATTTTCGAAAAATCAGGATTTTAACTAAAATGAGACCTACACCATTCTCTTAAACATCCTTCACTTATCGGACTACAAAATTTAATCAAAAACGATGGAGGAATTGTTTTTGAAAATTTTGATAATGTCCCAGGAGCTTCATGCTAAGTACTGCCCACCCAAATTAAAATATCGATTTCAAATTCAAGGAGCCGCGAAGCCAGTTTGGTAGAGGAATCTCAATTTTGGAGAAAATCAGGTGAAAGGTTTACCTCTAGCGTTATTCACAGGCCCATAAACAGACATGTTTTGCCGTCATTCGATTTTTCGATATCAAGGACCCACAAAATATGGCTTCTGGCTACACCACGTGTTAGAGGCTTTTTTTAATTTAGCAAGTGAGTTGATCCACCTTTTCGTTACCAGGGCCCTGTACTAAGTTTTTCTGCCGAAAATTCCCCGTTTTTTTCGCGCAGAATTACATAACTTTTTCTCCACTCCGTAGCGAAAAAGGTATAAGTATCTTCACTTCAATATCGTTAGAAGAGCTTCCATTTCTTATCCAAGGTTCACTTGCTTTAAGGCCATGTAGTTTTGTGTCTGTGAATACTTAACGAAATAATTTGATTATCCAAAAATAATTTGATGTATTGCAATGGAGTTTTTGCATTTTTAGTGAATAGCTTTGGACGTGTGAAAGTGTTGAGATGGTTTGCTTGTGTTCGCCCAATACAATTTTTTTTCTCTTTACCTCATTTATTTCCAAGTTTTCTAATAAAAATGGTAATCGCTCTCACGTGCGCTTCATGAAGCTTTTCGTGAAGCCATTACCAAAATATTACTGTTCTAAAACTGAATCATAGTCTGTTGTCTCAGGAACAGTTTTTCTTCTTCGGAATCCTT